>BOPN01010037.1:12500-15000 GCA_017312705.2 Penaeus japonicus
AGAGTCCGACCTTTCTAAATTACGGTATAGTTGTAGTCTTGTGATACTGAAAATCCTTATGTCACCTTGTATCACCCAATCGGATATTCTGTTCGTTGTAACTATAGCCGAGACTCTTCCATCTCCATCATCACTGCAGTCTAAAACATCAGTAGAGTCAGACAGGAGCACGGGGAAAATGCAGAACTCAGCCATGTCCAGTGACGAAATACGATCACGACTGCCTTGCTTCTGGCCAAGCAAAAGAACGCCACCACCAGCGACCGCTTTCCTTGCATCGGTGTTGTTATTTACTTCCAGTTTACTTGCCAACAGCTGACCGTTGACTTGGACGTAGTATTTAGTGGACACCAACCCGAAGGTGACGAGAAAGTGTGTCCATGTATGAGTTGGTATATCTACCTTCACCGATAATTTGTAAGCTTGAGCATCTAAAATCACTTCTTTGTTTTCTTTATCATGATCTGTCAAAGGAAAATAAGGACTTTAACAAAAACACTAGTGATCACACGTATGTATTTACACATTCGCACATTCTTTTCCTCCTTTGATACATACTATGATCAATATGTGGTAGATAAGAAAACCTCACCAACAAACAGCTAGCGACAACTTACACAGGCAAATCTCGTCATTTTCCTTGAAGTAATTCATAAACACATTGACACCGGGCGAGGAGTGCTGCAGCCTGAACCAGAACTGGATCGTGATATCAGACAGAACAGGAACTTCAGGCTTCCACTGCATCACAGTCTTGGCAGAAGTTCCGGAAGATCGGAAGCTGATGGCTATGACAATATCCTCGTTCGCCCTGGAGGTAGCTGTAGCGTGATGAGATTGAGGGTAACTTTAGGGTGACGACTAAGGGATAAATGTATTGAGTATTCTAAGATGATATTACAAGATTTGTAATAGAAAATATAATCGCAGCAACCACAAAAGCACACACACATACACACACACACACACACACACACACACACACACAAACACATGCACACACACACGCTCTACATTAGCATGCAAGTACAATCAGTAGACAGTACCACCTTAAATGTCAGCATTATACAAACCAGACGCAGGAAGGCGATATTTGGCTGGTGACTCTGGAGCACTTAGATTTGCGAAGGTCTGCTCAAGCGGCGAGAGAAGTTGCATGTTTCTGACCTCGAAGTTAGAGTTCACATTGTTCTCAGAAGCACAGTGATGTAGCAAATGTGATGTCACTACAAGCATCAGCAACACCGAGGCCTTAAAACGCCCCATCGCTGAGAGAGGCCGAGGTTGCTGAAGAGTAGATAGATCTGTGGGAAATGGAAAGTGAGAATGCGTGTGTTTGTGTTGTGTGTCTGTTGTGGTATGTGTGTGAGTTGTGTGTTTGTATTTTGAATGAACACGAGGGAAGATTGCATTGCCAAACAAAAAAAAATCCAAATATAACTACATAAAAGTATTCACATTGTTAAGGTTTTCGACATAACGCTATGGGATTCAAACTTATCATGCTATATCCCTTCTTCTTTTCTTATTTCCCCTTCCTACTCTTCTTCCCCTTCCTCTCCTTCCTCTTTCTTCATCTTCTTTTCTTTCTCCCTCTTCTTTCTATGTTCGTTCCCCCTCACTTTGCTCTTATCCTGTTATCTTATTTATAGCCACTGTCATTATTGTCCGTAACGGGACCAAAAAAATAGTGTTTGTTTTTTTGTCATTAACATAAGTAGTAGTAGGAATGCTATATACGTAATCATGAACGTAAGTGTAGTAGTATCAACAATTATGAAGTTTCAAGGAGACTTATTCAAGATCCTCCATTAGAACGGACCTACCATAAAAAGTCGCCAACCACTAGTAGAGCTTATAGACATGACCTCCATCATTTCGACATGAATTTTAACTTGCCGAAAGACTTTTGTTGATTTGATCATTCATAACTAGATATCCAAACTAAGAAAGGAGAAATAAATACGGTAATCAATGAGTTTGAAGCTAAAGTAAATGCAGACAATCAGAGTATGTAATGACCGTTCCCGCTCTGGAATTCTACTGATATATCGCAAAAAAAAAAAAAAAAAAAAAAAAATATATATATATATATATATATATATATGTATATATATATATATATATATATATATATATATATATATATATGTATAATATAGTGGTAGTTGAACGTTTTGTCTCCAGAGATGGTTTTAATATTGTCCAGCGAAAATTACCTTCTTACCGGGACCACAATTGCTTATGTTGCAATGAATATAAGATCGTGCCCAAATCGAAGCTACGAAGCCACTGACTCATTCAATTACTGACACACATGTAGACATACGCACAAACACACACAAAAATAAGTAAAACGACTTCACATTATATTATGTATATTTATTTCATTGGTGAACTACATTAACCACTTTAACATTGTTTGGTGTATGACAATAATAATGATAATAATATTGATAATAATAACGCCGACGATATTAATCTGTTCAATTGTAAAAGC
>BOPN01010037.1:17500-22500 GCA_017312705.2 Penaeus japonicus
GACGGTCAATATCTTGGATTTGATTCTTGAACTGCTCAGGCTGAAGGTTAGTATACTTGAGTCGTGGGTCTTCCCATTCTGATAGTAGCTGGATGTCTAGAGTCACTGTTTGGTCCATTAAATTCAAAGTTCGTACGGCAGTAATGATAACATTCAGTGTAACATTAAGGACATCTTCAGTTTCCGGCGGTGGCGGAGGAAGAGTCTTCTCATATTCAATTTCTACATAGACTTTGCCACACCCTTTCTCATCGCTGCCGTCCTCGCAGTGGGCGCGGAGGTCACAGCGCTGGCTCATGTCGACGCAGGTTCCGTCGTTGCAAGGGAAGCTCTCCTCTCCACACACTGTGAAGGTCCACCTCCCCATCAGGCGTTCGTCTTGGATTTGCCACTGATGGAGTGAATAGTTGATCACCTTTGGGGTGTTATTCCATCATCTAGCTTTCGGCTTTGGCAGAGACAGCCATGCAGCCAGTGATGTTGTCTACCTGCACATTCGTGTAAAAGTTCCATGGAATACAGGCCTGAGGTTTATCGTTCCATGAATGTGTAACTGACGATCAAGTTGGGATTCAGGGCAAAGTCCTCGAACTTGTATAGAATTAACTGGAGAGTTTCCATGCGGATGCGGCCTGTATGATATCGTCGCTCTTTTCAGTCTCAGTGCATCGCCCACATAGTTATACATTGTCTTTGTTCAGATACATAAGAATAGCCTTCATCCAGATTATCATACTTAATTGGTGATCCATCAGACAAACTTTGCCATGTCATAGTCGTGAGATTTCCTACAGCTCCTATCCATATGATAGTGCTAAGAGCTGATATGCATTGCTCCTGTAACATAACAGCTCTGCTAAAAAGTACTGCATTTTCTGCACTAGACTTCGGAAGGGCCATAGGAAGGCCAAGAATATGGCACAGCTTAAATGCACTTGGAAAGTACTTCTTCTCAGGAAGCATAACATAAGGTTCCTTGAACTTATAATCTAGCATTGAGATGTTTATAAGTGAAGCTTTAACATCACCATCCAGACTCCAGTCATCTTCTTGGTCTAATCTTAAGGAATCTGCGATGGACATGTGCTCATAGCATTTAAAATTTCTCAAGTTCTCCACAGGAAAATATTGTGAGAGCAAGCAAAAGTCTGCCAAGTCCCCAGAGAATGCCTGTGGTATGGAGAACCCGCCACCTGGGCTGTCCTGATCCTGTCCCAGAACCAGAATACCGCCGCCAGGCAGGTTCTTCCTGATTCGGTCTTCATAATCGATTGTCAAATTGGACAATATTTCGTTGTCGTTAACCAAGACATGGTATTTTGATGAAGCTAATTCGAAGCTAATAGTTATGTGGTTCCAGATATACAGAGGGATCTCTAGTAGCGTTGTGACTTTGTATCCATAGACCCTAAACACAAGCACGCCATCCAGGAAGTCGTGCCCTGAAAGATTTTCAATAGAGAACTTTGGTGAAGCTCTTCCAGGACACATTTACATGCTTCATATATCTTTTTTCAGGTGACTTTAGAAATAACAATAGAATTTGTATTCAAAACGGAACATTAAAAAACAAAAGATATTAAACTACGTACAGAAATGAAGCAGATCATCATTAAAGCCAAAATAGGAAACGATGATGTCCACCGCCGGGGAAAAGTGCCTGAACTTGACCCACAGGTTGAGCGTCACGGCCGCCATCTCCGGGAAGTCGGGGAGGAACCTGAGGGAGGAGTTCGTGGACGCGACCTCCGACGCCTGGAAGCTCACAAGCCTCACTGTTCCGGGCGCTGAGGTAAGCAGAGATGAGGATGAAACAGCAAGAGACAAGAGATTGAAAGATAAACAGCTGAATTATGGAAGCGATATTATCATCAAGTCACTCGTGTCCAACACTGACCGTTATAATATATTTCATATACGACCTAACATTATACCAGCACCATGTCAAGCTCACTACTTTTTCTACTGGCTGAGTCTACTCACTCATTTGGGAATCCTGTGCACTCCCAGGCTGTGGTGATAGGGAAACCAGTGCACACAACACTGCCATCCCGGAACACTTCAGTAACTTCATCTGCATTCATAGATAAAGTCAATATACACATATGTATATACAGTGTAAGTATAAATATATATATATATACAGTACACAATTGAGAAATTTTGTATATATATATACAAATTTTACCTCCCTGACCAGGAATCAAACCCGCACCGCAAGATTGACAGGTACGGTGGTGAGACCGATCGGCTACTCGACCCGCTAAAAGAATTGTCCAACCAAACGCCTTATGAGACGTCATGGAACTTACCTATGTGCTCTTAGCAGAGCAGTGATAGCGAATTTTTACGGACAATTCCCGCGGGCGCTCGGCAGCAACGGAATCACAAATTCAAGTCCCAAATCAGGTTACGGAGGTTATATATGTGTGAGAAGATGGTAGAATGCAGTAATGCATTTTTAATATATATGTACAAATTTTACCTCCCTGACCGGGAATCAAACCCGTGCTGTAAGATTGACAGGTATGGTGGTGAGACCAATCGGCTACTCAACCGGCTAAAATAATTGTCCAACCAAACGCCTTATGAGACGTCATGGAACTTACCTATGTTCTCTTAGCAGAGCAGCGATAGCGAATTTTTACGGATAATTCCCGCGGGCGCTCGGCAGCAACGGAATTACAAATTCACGGAATCACGGGAATTGTCCGTAAAAATTCGCTATCACTGAGTAAAATCCACTCCTAGTTCGTGAGTACATTATACTATAAAATCATATATGTTGTGTTTTCAGTATTCATAAATCTAATCATGCAACCACACTGAATATCAGCCTGGAAAATTATTCTTAATGAAAGCCAAACACAGAATATGGCATCGCAATGGTCAAGGCCTGGGGCGCTGGCGGTTTTCAAAGTCACCAATAGTATTCACCTCTCGAATTGTTGCCAGATATATGTATACCACTGCCTACTATATATATATGTATGTATATGTATGTGTGTGTATGTGTATATGTATATATATGTATATGTATATGTGTATATATGTATATGTGTATATATGTATGTATATGTATATATACTTAAACAAATTATAATGCATGGGCACATTATAATTCACGTGCGTGTGTGTGCACGCGTGGACGCTGATGTGTATGGGTGCTGTATGCATGCATACGGGCGTAGACAAACGCTTGGAGTATGTGCATAATTGCTTATTTGTATATATAGGCGTCTACGCTGTACATTCTACATATCTATATATAGTAACGAATATAAGTGCGGGCACGGGAGCGCGCATAAACATGCAAACATGCATTTTTGCATAGGCCCTGCACGTATATATAAACAAATGCCCATTCTCACATAAGTAGACCGGAAGGTCGTGAGATAGATCGGTGGATGCAAAGATCTCCTGGCAACATGTGAGACAACTCCGTCTGTTGTTGGAGATTAATGTCACCTCCGGACTAAAATTACTCCCCCCACCGTGCACAAGGCCGCCAGGTGGGGGTACCAGGCCACACACCTCTTAAATATGATTTCCCAGTTAAGACAATGGCCCTCATTCCCCGGAAGCGAAGGAGCCCCTGGTCACGGCGGCGGTCAGATCGGCTCCCTAGCGGAGGGTGCTAAGAATATCCGGTTAGACCCAGGCCGCCTAAAGATGATGAACTTATGCACATACAATGTAAGGACCCTGAGAACAGAATCTGATCTTCTGACACTGCTTGAGGAACTTTCATTTATTAAATGGGATATTGTAGGACTTTCTGAAGTTAGGAGACTAGGCGAAGAGCAGAAATTACTAAATGATGGGCACTTATTATACTGGCGAGGTAAACCCTTGGATAGCAAACAAGAATCAGGAGTAGGTTTCTTAGTTCACAAGCGACTTGAAAAGAATGTTAGGGAATTCTACAGTGTGAGCGAAAGAGTGGTTTCTGTAATACTGAAACTAAACAGATATAACTAAAATTATCAGGTGCACACTCTTACAGCAGTCATGGTAGTGAGGAATAGAGAGCTTCTATGAAGATGTGTCCCAAGCAGCTACCGATAGAGCAAAAACCCATTTTACCGTGATTATGGGGGATTTAAATGCCAAGATAAGGTGAGGACGATGGAAGAGGAAATATCGGTTGGGAAACATGGAATAGGCACCAGAAATGAGAGAGGGCAAAAGCTGATAGAATTCGCCGAAGCTCGATCCCTTAAAATTATGAATACATTCTTCGAAAAGAGACCCAGGAGGAAATGGACATGGAAATCACCATCCGGCATTAAAAACGAAATTGACTTCATAATCACCAATAGGCGTGACATTGTACAAGACGTAACCGTTATCAATAAAGTAAATGTCGGTAGCGACCATAGACTGGTCAGGAGTAGGGTTAAGTGACAGCTAAGAAGGGAACGAAACAAGCTCATACAGAAGCCTCTTGTTAATATAACCAACATTAAGAATAGGGCGACGGAATTCAATATCAACATCCGAAACAAATACTCTTGACATAGACCAAATGAACGACTAATTCAGTGAGATATTAACGGAAGCTGCACTTGAAATAGGGGGTAAAGACGAAAAAGAAAAGTTCAGTAAGCTTTCAGTGGAGACAAAAGAGCTTATGAAACAGCGTAGGGAAATGAAAATAACATCAATCAGAGATAAGATAGACCAACAGAGCTGACTAGACGATAAACAAGAAGAAGAAGAGGATGTACGCAATTTGCTACGAAAAATAAACGAAGCTCTGCTTGCCGGCACCAGCCTCAAGGCAACAAAGAGGAGGCTCGGAATAGGGAAAAAACAAATGTATCCAGTAAAGAAACCCAACGGAGAGGCGACATACAATAAAAATGAAATTATCAAAATAATAGAAGACTTCTCCCACGACCTACTTCTACTCAAACGACCAACCACATGCGGAGACGAACCTTCCCGATTGGAAGTGTTTAAACATCACGGTAGAGGAAGTAAATAGAACAAAAAAC
>BOPN01010038.1:12500-17500 GCA_017312705.2 Penaeus japonicus
ATCATCATAGCCAACACTAAAAAATATGAATAAAGTGATAACTCAAAAGATATCATAATACCATCAACAATTCAACAACAAAAAACCCTCCCAATACACTTCAAAAACAGTAACTTAATCCCCTTTTCCTCGTAATAAAAATAACACAAAAAAAAAAAACGATAAGGAACCACAAACAATTACGCGCACCACCGCTAGATGGCAGACGCAGCAGCAGCGCTAATATGGCGGAGAGCCGTCGTCGCCAAAGCCTTACCACCCTTGAGCTGGTTATACGATCGCAGCTGACACCTTGCGTTGAGGACAGATGGCTCGCGTGATGAGGGGATGCTGTTGTTTAGAGGGCAGTATGAGGCGAGAGGATGATGATGATGATGATATGTGGTGTTCATATGAGGAAACAAGTGCGCAGCGCCGACACGGCCAAGTGCTGTTTCTTCGTTTGGATTCTTTCTTACTTTTTCGTAAGGGGAATATAGTGTTGTTTCGTTATATGGATTATCCGTGGGAATTTTTTATGTGATCTGATATTATATAGAGTATGTAAATGTTTTCTTTTTCGTGAAACTCAAAGAGATAGATAGATAGATAGATAGATAGATAGATAAAGAGATAGATAGATAAAGAGATAGATTGACAGATAGATGGATAGATAGATATATAAATATATATATATATGTATATATATATATATATATATATATATGTATATATATATATATGTATATATATATTTATGTATGTATATATATATATATATATATATATATATATATATATATATATATACATATGTTTATATATATATATATATATATATATATATATATATATATATATATATATATATATAGGTATATATATATATATATATATATATATATATATATATATATATATATATATATATATATATATATATATATATAGAGAGAGAGAGAGAGAGAGAGAGAGAGAGAGAGAGAGAGAGGGAGAGAGAGGCCGATTGATATCCTGAACCATATCACGTCATCTTGTCTCAAGTTAGGTGTGAGGAAGATCTTCTTTCAAGACTAACCAGCTGGTTAATCAGATTTGTCAAGGGAGGGTAACAAGGAGGATCAGGCCGACTCAAGCACACTTACATACGTTCAGTCACACACACACACACACACATACACACACACACATACACACACACACACACATCGGTACACATAACACACACACACACACACATCGGTACACATAACACACATACATACACACACACACATCGGTACACATAACACACACACACATACACACACACACACACACATACACACACACACACATACACATACACACACACACACACACACACACATCGGTACACATAATAAAGATACACACACACACATACACACACACACATACACACACACACACACACATCGGTACACATAACAAAGATACACAAAAAAACACAAACACACTTCTTACTTTCTTCTTCCTCCATCCCCATTTTCCCTTATTTTTCTACTCTTTTCCTTTTCCTTCGTTTTTTCTTCTTCTTTTTATTTGTCTTCTCTCTCCCTCTCAACATGGACTCTCTTTACCTTCTAC
The DNA here is from genome assembly GCA_017312705.2 of Penaeus japonicus. Classification (NCBI taxonomy): domain Eukaryota; kingdom Metazoa; phylum Arthropoda; class Malacostraca; order Decapoda; family Penaeidae; genus Penaeus; species Penaeus japonicus. The sequence continues at coordinate 14,088 of BOPN01010038.1, forward strand.
TCTTTCCTTTTCCTCCTCTACCTTCCTCTCTTTTCCTTTTATCTTTTCTTTTTCTTCCTCAGTTCCTCCGCCCTCTCCCTACCCTCTCCAACCTTTTCCTCCCTCTTCTTCTTCTCCTTCTCTATCTTTCTTCCTCCTCCGTCTCCTTCCTCCATCTCCTCTACCCTTTTCTAATCTTCCTTCTCAGTCTCCCCTTTCCTTCATATATATCCTTCTAACCCTCTCCCGCTCCTCCTTCTTCTCTTCCCCCTCTCTCTCTTCCTCCTCCTCCTCCTCCTCCTTCTCCTCCTCTTTCACAGTCTCCACTTTCCCTTCCTATATATCCTTCCAACCCTTCCTTCAATGTCTTCGTCTCCTCTTTTTCTTCCTTCTCCTCGTCAGTTTTCCTTCCCACATGTCCTTCTCAAAAAAAAAAAAAAAAAAAAACAGTTCAGTTAATCCCACCAATAACGTTTTATTATCGACGAGTGGTAACTTTGGCTACAAAAAAGAAAAAAAGAAAAAAAGAAAAAAAGAAAAAAAGGAAAAAAAAAAATATATATATATAAATTTATATATACATATATATATATATATATATATATATATATATATATATATGTATATATATATATATAGAGAGAGAGAGAGAGAGAGAGAGAGAGAGAGAGAGAGAGAGAGCGAGAGAGAGAGAGAGAGAGAGAAGAGAGAGAGAGAAAGAGAGAGAGAGAGAGAGAGAGAGAGAGAGGGAGAGAGAGAGAGAGAGAGAGAGAGAGAGAGAGAGAGAGAGAGAGAGAAATATGCCTGAAGAACAGTCTATCTCACATGGAAAGAGACTTGATGTAACACCTTGAAGAGTATTGAACGAGTAGTGACAAGATGAACACGGGCTTATGAGATAATAAAATGATGTAGTGAGTTTTTATCTATAGGTGTGACGGGACAAAGACACACACACAAACACACACACACACACAGAAATAAAGAGAGAGAGAGAGAGAGAAAGAGAGAGAGAGAGAGAGAGAGAGAGAAAGAGAGAGAGAGAGAGAGAGAGAGAGAGAGAAAGAGAGAGAGAGAGAGAGAGAAAGAAAGAAAGAAAGAAACAGATCCCTCTCCCCAGTGTTATTATGCGCTTCTCTTTACCTTTCCCTTCCGTCTCATTATTCCCTTCTTCCTGTATGCATTCCAAGCTCCCTCTTCCCCCTCCCCCCCTCCCCCCCTTCTCCCACCAGCCCCCTATCCTCCCCCTCTCCCCATCACGAGTCTCAAAGATCTGATTAGAGTTGACATTGATATTCAGGGTGTGCTGACGAGAGACTTATTGCAGCGGCCGCCCCTTCTCTCTCTCTCTCTCTCTCTCGTTCTCTTTCTCTCTCTCTATCTATCTATCTATCTTTCTCTGTCTCTCTCTCTCGCTCTCGCTCTCGCTCTGTCTGTCTCTCTCTCTCTCTATCTATCTATCTATCTTTCTCTGTCTCTCTCTCTCGCTCTCGCTCTGTCTGTCTCTCTCTCTCTCTCGCTCTCGTCCTCGCTCTCGCTCTGTCTGTCTCTCTCTCTCTCTCGCTCTCGTTCTCGCTCTCTCTGTCTCTGTCTCACTCTCTCTCTCTCTCTTTCTCTCTCTCTCTCTGTCTCTGTCTCTGTCTCTCTCTCTCTCTCTCTCTCTCTCTCTCTCGCTCTTTCTCTCTTTTTTCTCTCTCCCTCCTCTTCATTGTCCTTCCGACGAGCTCTCCTCCCCACATCTTCCCCCTTCTCTCCCTCTCTCCCTCCCTCCCTCCCTCCCTCCCTCCTTTCCCCTCCTTTCCCCTCCGCCTCGGAATACATTTTCCGCGTCGATCCAGGTTTTCCCGCGCCGTAAATTCTCTTCATCCTTGGAGCAGTGAGTGGCGTTCTCCCCCCCCCCCCCCCCCACAATTCCCAACTCCCTCACCCTCCCTCCCATATCGGTCTTCTCCCTTCTCCCCCTATCTCCACCCTTTCCTCCCCCGTCTCCCTACTACACCTTCCATTCCTGTCAGTCTTCCCCCTTATCTCCCCTCTATCTCCCCCTCCCCTCTCCTCCCAACCCCCAAAACCGACCTCCCCCCCCCTCAACTCATGTCATCTCCCCCCTCTCCTCCCAACCCCCAAACCCGACCTCCCCCCCTCTCAACTCATGTCATCCCCCCCCCCTCTCTATAGACAGTCTCTCCCCCCTCCCCTCCCAACCCCCAAAACCGACCCCCCCTCTCAACTCATGTCACCCCCTCTATGTAGGTTAGTCTCCCCCTCTTCTCCCAACCCCCAAACCACGACCTCCCCCCCTCTCAACTCATGTCCCCCCCCTTCCTTCTATATAGACTATATTTTTCTTTCGCTTTATGGCCGTCCGGGTAGATGGTGTAACCCTAATTATCTTTTTAATAACACAGCTCTTTCCCGTCGGCTATTAAGAACACCTAACAGATTAATGTTTTTTAATTATTTCTATTACGATTTTTAAGCTTATCTAAAAAGATAATCCATAGATAAGAATATTAATCAACATATCGTGCATGTATGCTTGTACGTATGTATATATATTATCTATACATATCCGGTATAGCTTTATCTTATACGATCTATCTGTCTATTGATATATCTGTATCTATCTTTGTTTGCCTACCTGTCTGCATGCCTCTCTATCTGTATATCTATCTTTATCTAAATCTAAATATGTATGTGTGAATGCTTGCTTGTGCACACATGCGTGTATAACGGGGATGTTTATGACGTTCACTAGCCTGTTATGAGTGAGTTTACGGGGCGAACCAATCTGTTGTAAAGTTTTTTGTTTTTTTTCTTTCTTTTTTTTTCTTTTTTTTTTTTTTTTTTTTTTTTTTTTTTTTCATGCTTTTTTTATATATGATAATGTGAGGTCAGAATGCCTTCTCGGAGATAGATTTTAGTTCAGTCATAATTAAATAATTATCTAATATGAAGGAGATGAGTAAGAGGATATATATTTTTACTTTACATAAACATTGGTGAGAAAACAAAGGATTTAATTCTATCGTATACAAAACTTGTTTTTTTTTTATCAACATATTCATCAAATGATAACGTTCATAGCTGCGATAAAATTATGTTTTTTTTATACTTAGTAAGAAATTTAGTGACATGAAAGTTGAGGCGAGCAATCATAATAAATCTTAAAGTCTTAATACAACAGTGAATAAAGCTGATGCATTCTGTGTATTGGTATTTCGACTGTGACTAACTGTGAGGAGATAACGACATGGTTGCTGTCAATTCTACTCGTGTATGTATGTGTGTGTGTGTGTGTGTATGTGTCACACTCACACTCTGATCATACGATTAATGTGTGTGTGAGTGTGTGTGTGTGTTTATATTTATTTGTGTGTATATTTGTTTATTTAAGATCTTTATTTGAAATCTCTTTCTCTCTCTCTCTCTCT
>BOPN01010039.1:11889-16889 GCA_017312705.2 Penaeus japonicus
TATATATATGTATATGTATATGTATATATATATATATATATATATATATATATATATATATATATATATATACATATATGTATATATATGTATATGTGTGTATATATATATATATATATATATATATATATATATATATATATATATATATATATACATTAAAAATCCCTATGAGCAATCAAACCTAACCTATCTAAAACATTACAATAAGTATGGCCAAGGAGTAAACACGAAGAGCAAAATTGCATTACGTCCCAGACCTGTTTGTTCGGTAAATTACCATTGGAGATGAAGACAGAGGTAATTTTAAAAGAATCATTATATATGCACAACATATATGAACGGATATACAGAAAACTCACAAGCACTCAAACAGATAAACAGATAAACCGGCATATGCTTATATCTATACACATACACCTATTGATCTCTCTATCTCTCTATCTCTGTCTCTCTCTCTCTCTCTCTCTCTCTCTCTCTCTCTCTCTCTCTCTCTCTCTCTCTCTCTCTCTCTCTCTCTCTCTTTCTCTCTGTCTGTCTCTCTCTCTCTTTCTCTCTCGCTCTCTCTCTCTCTTTATGGAATAAAGTTTTTGAATTTGAATTTGAACTCTCTCTCTCTCTCTCTCTCTACACCCATACATCAATCTATCGAATTAAGAATAGACATACATAAACACATATTTTTCAGCATTGATTATGACCATATAAGTTTCTGTGATCATTGTCATAGTCAACGAAGAAGAAGCATGTTATCATAGCGCAGGGTTCTCAACCTTTTTAATCACCTACTGAGGGATATATTATTATGAAGGTCTTATTGTATATGATAAAGATTCAAAATTCATATCGAAGCAATAATTAAATATTTCTAGTTACTTAAACACAATGTCTCCCAGTTCCAGGTCAGTCCTGAATGCCCACGTTCGGAGGGCGTGGCCAAAGTCCTGCTCTCATTACCACGTGGACCAATCACCGCCGGGTCGGGCAGCTCCCTGACCAATTAGAAGAATTGTCGCTGCCCCTCGTACTGACCCGGTATCCTCCTCAAAAATAGGTCATTGATAGATTTAGACAGAATTAGTTCGACCTTCAAGTCGAGAGACCTCCTCTCCCTTCACCTCCTCAAGGATTCCAGGTAGACAGTGTTTTAGTGCCTTTAGTGACTTAGCTTATTTCATATACTGTGCATTGTCTGTGTTTTCCTTAGTCTGTTGTGTTTTCCTTAGTGTTGTCTTTATATGCGTTATTGATATAACTATAGCTTAGGTATTATTAGCTTTGCGATAGGCTTAGCTTCCCCCTTGCATATATATATATCGTGCCTCCCTTGTAAATAATGTTATATATATATCTTGATTTTATAATATATTGTTAATGTTTTCGCTACCGTGTTTCACGTAATCCCTTTATATATTATGTGTGGGAATTAGATCACTCTCTGCTCGCCACATATGCGGGTGCCAGCGACGGGACCCGTTTTGCCAATTACACAAATAGTGTTAGTATTTAGGATACATACAATTTACACAACTGGTCGTAGTAGGGACACATTTAATACCAATATGGAATACTGGTGTCCAGCAGTGAATTCATTCTGCTCACCACATAAACTGGTGGCAGCGACTGGACCCGTTGATATATCTTGCTCGTCACATAAATTGGTGATGTCGCAAGATAAGAACCTCACGTCGTTAATTAGTTTTATATGTGTTTGATTATAAATATTTGTAGACCGCTCGCTACAAATATTTTGGTTCTTGTTGATAAAAAAAACAAATTGATAGGACCTAGTTTCAATTTTTTACCGTTTAGGCATACTAGTGGCTCTTCGTTCTATTTTTTCACTACGTGTGTAGTTAGTGATATCTGGAGAAGTACCTCCTCCTTTTAGGTTAAAAGTGTAGAATATTAACCTAATTTTTATTTAAGTCGTGAACCGCTCGCGCGTACTTAAATAACCCTTGTCTATCCCGCCTCATATGGTAACGGTTGGGACAATTATCGCCACGTTAGTATTGTCTAAGTGTGTATTTTGTGATTGTGAACAACGCCTGCACTAAGAGGAACACAACAATCGCAGTGAAGCTACTTCTCTTCTCTCAGCAACAAAAGGTAAGTCACTTTAAGGTTGCTAGACACTGTATCTCCTGTGTTTCCCTGCCCCCCCCCCCCTCCCCATTTCATTTTTTTTCTCCCTGTTTATTGTAAACTCCACCCCGTCATTCCCCCACCTCCTCCCGCTCATCTACTCTCATTTTGTTAATTAGTGATATTTTTTTACGTATCGTTTCGTTAATTTCAATAAGTAACTTTTTGTTTAGCATTCGATATGAAGGTCTTATTGTATATGATAAAGATTGTCATTATTTTTAATTCTAAGCAATTGTCGACTTCGACAACATTAAACATATATGTTATCATCATAGGCCTCTCCGAGTTTCCGACCTTTCGAAACATTTCATGGGTCAAATCGGAACGCCAAATATCTTATCATGATATTACTGAACGTTGCCAACGTTCATTAGGACAGTCAGGAAAAGGTTTATTCATCATTTCATATTTTATAGCTTTTCAGCTTAATTTGCCTTTCTCAAGCTACTGTACCTCACTTATCGGGCCTTCATTGCATGACGCCCATTGCATATGCATCTCACACCCTAATTACGCGTATCTATGGTACCACAATTGAATAAACCGCGAATTACGGGTTATTTCACCTCCGGTGCACCAGCGCTTCCGGAGATCTTGACAACCTGACGTCACAATTAATTCTCTCAAACAGAGACAGCGCGCTTATCACTTATCAGACGTTCCAGGCTTGCTAACTCCGCATTTTTATTAGCTATGCACATATTAATGGTATTTCTTTCAGTTGCCCCGATCTTGGCTATTACGCCGCACCTTATTTCAGAAGGACGGATTCAGCCCACGCAATTGAAATATCCTAGCATAGTCTAATTCATCATATTTATCTTTGTTCTCGAGCTAAGACAGCGTTTCCCCACGGGACGAGTTCAATTTGGCGCATGATCTTACCGACCACTTGCATGGTCAATCAAGGTAAATCACCTATTCCGTAACGGAACGACCTCCAGGTCAATATTATATTAATAATAATTTTTTCTTTCAGCTCTCATGCTTGTTTATTTTCCCAGTCTCATCCAATCTGACTCAGGTCGTGCCTTCTAATTAATTGAAGGACTGGATTTGGTTGATATTTGGATTAATATTAATTTTTTCATAAGCATACTCATGATATTTTTTTTTACCCACTTTGCCTCAAATCTTGACTTCCGGTCACGCCTATTTAAAGGATTAGATATGGTTGGTAATTTGGCTATTTTTTTTACATGAATCATACACATTTACATTGTTCTTTCTAATTTGCTACTGACCTTGGCTCACATGCCGTGCCTTCACTCCCCGAAGGACTAGACTCAGTTAGTAAATGGAAGAATTACACCTTAACTTATCACTGCATTACTCATCACTTATCAAAGCAGACATATTTTGCACATCGTTCATCCCTCGATGAATCCGGTCTGCTACTGCGTAAGTATTGTCAGCAAATAACAAGAAATCAGGTAAATAACTCCTAATTCTTGTTATTCCTAAATAATATGATTATGTTGCATATATGATTATTTTTCAATATGAAGTACTAATTTCGCTATACCTTGCAGATAGTTCCTGCTGGTAACTACCACATCTGTCGACTACCAGGACCATTCTATGCTGTATACGGTTCCTGAGGCAGTCAACTCATTGCATTGTTGCAAATCTCGGGTTTATCCTGAAACCCGGGACTCCTAATGACTTTTCCCCCAGTCTGATCTTAAACAGATACCTGACTTGCAACAGCTGATGATTCGAGCTTATTCGCGCGACATTTGGTTGCATCGCACTACGAGCAAGTTACCGCATCACCCGATGCCTATTCGCAAGTCGTACTCTTGTATTTTTTTGTACTATATTTACCATTACTGGATATACCAATTTATGAGTATATACTATAACTTAGCATAACTTACTTGCTAATTTTTTAGTTGTCTTTAAACATTATGACATAATAATATATTAATAATTAGCAATGTGTATTGTATACATACTTTTGATATCCTTTTAAATTATATTGCATGTTATTTTCAGCTAGTTAATTCATACCTACTATTACCCATTATCTTATAACATGCATCTGTATAATTTTTGCTCCCCGCTGTACCTGTCCCCTCTACAACTATCGTATGCACTAGTTACGTGTATAAAGTTTTTCAGATACGATAGTGATGGATGCAGAAGGGCATGTCAACCAGACGTGTCAATCCTGTAACCAGCGCAGCCCATCTCGAAGCCTGCACTGATTGCTGTCCATGTGATCTTGTGCAATAATCAGACGTTGCCCACGGCATTTCCTGATCTCTTCGTATATTTTCAAAGCTCCACAATCTCACGGATCTCCTTTTTTCTCTGCTAAGTATCGCTGATTTTGGCATTCTCTTTTCGTTATATCTAATTTTCTTACCAAATCGGGACGATTTGAAATTAACATTAAATTGGCGATATGAAGGTATTATTGTATATGATAAAGATTCAAATTCATATCGAAGCAATAATTAAATATTTCTAGTTACTTAAACACAATGTCTCCCAGTTCCAGGTCAGTCCTGAATACCCACGTTCGGAGGAGCGTGGCCAGGTCCTGCTCATTACCACGTGGACAATCACCGCCGGGTCGAACGCTCCCTGACCAATTAGAAGAATTGTCGCTGCCCCTCGTACTGACCCGGTATCCTCCCTCAAAATAGGTCATTGATAGATTTAGACAGAATTAGTTCGACCTTCAAGTCGGGAGATTGCTCCTCTCCCCTCACCTCCTCAAGGATTCCAGGTAGACAGTGTTTTAGTGCCTTTAGTGACTTAGCTTATTTCATATACTGTGCATTGTCTGTGTTTTCCTTAGTCTGTTGTGTTTTCCTTAGTGTTGTCTTTATATGCGTTAT
>BOPN01010039.1:24389-26578 GCA_017312705.2 Penaeus japonicus
AATACTACTACTAATACTAATAGAGTAAATATAAAAACAATAACAATAATGGTAATGGTGATGATGATGATAACAAAATCAATAATAATAATAATAATAATAATAATATTGATACTAATAGAAATGATTATAAAAGCGATGTTCTTACAATGATAATTATGATAATGATGATTATGATAATGATGACAATAATAATAATAAAGATATTAATGATGATAATAATAATAATATCAATAATGATAATAACAATAATAATAATAATAAAGATAATGATAATAATAATCACAACAATAATAATAATGATGAGCATAATTATAACATTTATAATGAAGATGATAATAATAATGATGATAATCATAACAATAATTATTATAAAAATGTTAATAAGGATGGTAATAGTGAATTTATGATAATGATGATAATAAGGATGATAACTATGATGATGATGAGATGATGATGATAATATAGTAATAAAGATAGTAATGGTGATATAATGATAATGACGATACTCAAAATAGTAAAAATGATAATAATGATAAAGCAATGCGTCGTGCGTTAAAACATTTATCTGTAGGTCACCAAAGCTTAAAAGCATATTTGATGGCCGGTTGCCATATATATTTCTTCCCTATCAATGTTATCTTTGCTAAAAAAAAAAAAAAAAAAAAAAAAAAAAAAAAAAAAAAAAAAAAAAAAAAAAACTAGGTTTTGCCCTTGTGGTTATGTTATATTAAGTCTTATAACTTGTTGCAACTAGAGTGAAAACAATAGTCTCTGTGTCACACTGCTTACTTAATTAACAAAATACTCATTAGTGGACTATGTTCCTGGTAATAAGAAAGCTGGGTTACTTTTTTTACTCCCATTTTCTACAGGTATGTTAAATCTCTATGTATCTTATGTTTAAATGTGGTATGTCATGCACGTTGAACTATATAATTCAAATGACATATTTGTGATATTATTATTTTTTCCGCTATTGCATACGATTTTATTGTTTTAGATAAATCAGGGAGAATGTAAGCATGTCCTGGGGAATATGAAATTTTATTTAGACCTTTAGGTTCACCCCGAACGTAATATGAAATTGGTATCTGATTCCCTAAAGATAATTTTTAAAGGGGGAAGGGGGTAAAATGAGACTCAGCGAGGAATAAACAGCGAAAAAAAAAGAAAATACAGTATCAATTTCACTATTTGCATCAACTAACTCATATGAAATATGAATGTTGTTTCCAGCACCATTTCATCTTTACAATCAAATCAAAGGTTATACGTTCGCTCAACCTTAAACAACATTTCACAAACGTTACCTGAATACCTGTTGTGAAGTTTTAAGTAGTAGGCAATCCTTCCAATTATTTTTAAAAAATAGCTGAATATCCGATACAATAGCATTTAGAGACTATAACTTTACCAGAGGCTTACTAGGTGTAAAAGTCCACGGCTTAAAAAAAAGTGTTCTCGTATATCACCTAACCCTGATCTGAGGGAGGAAATACTAAGCCAAGAAATGTAATTGCCAGCTAGAGTGGCAGTTTCCGCAACGCTGAAATCAGTATCAGACCTTTCAAGTTGATCAATAGTGTGACATTTTTCATCGGCGAGAGAAAATGTTTATGTTACTCCAGTTACAGCTTATCCCCAAGTATCTAAGGAGTACATGTTGAAGAAATAATAAAACATAACATATGGGAAGACCCAAGTAGGTGCATATATATCTATCTGTCTGTCTACGTAGCTGTCTGAATATCTACATGAGAATCAGTGCAAGACGGTGATCTGTTACAAGGTAATGACGAATCAATTCTAAAAAAAAAAAAATAGAATCTAAATATCAAGAAAATATTTGTTCATTAGCAGAGTGGAGATAACAGACATGTAAGGGAATACTTTGTTAAAGTGAGTGAGAAAGACATGAAAGATAAAATCACTTAATGGCAAATTTGAACAATGTCATTTTGACAAGATCTACAGCACCGATTTTAAAGAAACCCCAAGAATTTCGTCTTAAAACTCCAAATTTATCAAAAGGATTAGTAAAATTTAAAAACCGTACAGGGCAAAAGTATTTATTGCCGATATCATTTCAACTGCGATATGTAAAATTCACACACGACTGAGAAACGATTATCTGAATAGCAAGTGGAATATATATACATATATATATATATATATATATATATATA
>BOPN01010040.1:5000-12500 GCA_017312705.2 Penaeus japonicus
TAGAAAAGGAGTTAAGATCATTTGCCATAAAAGGAGCACTTCATTCACCCTCCAACGCCCCCTATCACCGTGGAGTTCAACAAGGGGAAGCTCTACCAAAACCTCGTGCTGAAGGCAGTCGAGGGACCTTGCGCTGACGATGAGGTAGAGACCGCTTGACTCTAGCCTAACGAAGACCAGCCGACTGACCTAACCGAGCCTGGATCAGGCCGCCCACCTTGTCAGAATAAAGGACTGAAGAAGCATGTTCCAAGGACGTACTGTGCACGGCATCGCTCAACCTCCGAGACATCTACAGCTGGGAACATCTTTAAACGTCACTCTCTGCCTCACCTCTATTATCTCATCGTACTGTCATCTAATTTGCTGTGATGCATTTGATACATTTGTCAGTCCAATATGCTTTGGGGTGGAAAAAGTTTTCTGATGGTTACCAGTGTCATTATAGACCCGAGGGTGGATCTAAGAAAGTCGGTTGCACATCCACTCTGGCGCTATTTGCGATCGTATCAGTTGCATCACTGCATCTCGATTCAAGAAGACTTTGATTGTGACTGACTTTGAAAATCCGTCATCACTTTGACCGCGAATGAGAAGCTTTTTCTCAAGTGCGTCCGCCAATCATCTACCTATAATATCACAACAGAGTCACCCGTTTTTCTCTGGAAATCTGGAAAGTCTGATGCCCTCCTCGCCCATTACCAAGAGGAATGTGCGGGTCAATTTTGGCTCTGGGGTTTTATTTCCAGTTTGAATTAGCGAGAGAATCTAGCAGCCACACCAGTTGGGATAAATCCGACATCCCAAGTTGTTTCTTGGATTGTAACAATTTGTTAATGAATCATATGCTGTGCAATTAACTTCATAGCTAATTTGTGGGTAGATGGATTGATGGAGGGATAAAGAAATAGTTGTAGAGGTAAATGAACTGTGGATGGATGGGAGAATTAACTAAATATTATGATTAATTAATTGATGGACAGATGGATGGATATACAGACAGAAAGAAATAAGCCGAGTGATAAACAGATAAACATATTCAAGGCAGAAATAGATACATAGACATAAATATACCTTAAATCAACTTTATAATTCTCTATCGCCTACTATTTTACTCAATATCTTATCCATTTCGGATTGTTTATGAACATACAAAGCATCAATTCACTCAAGGGATGTGTGGAAATTTCTTTATCCTTTCTCTATGTGCGTGTCTCCTCTTTCATTGTCTCTCGCTCTTTTCTATCTTGCTCAGTGAATATTCATTTGTATACTGATATATGAGACATACACAATATCCTTACATCATTCATGAGTCAATTAGCATAAGTTACACCTTGTTTACCTTGTATATAACGTATACATACCTCTCTGATATAAACCTCAGAAGAGGGTCCAAAGTCTGTTATGCTGTGGAGCAGTATGGGCACAAAGCCTGTTTCCTCCCATGATAAGATGCACTGCGATGGGTATGGTTTTTGTTTCCGTTCGATGCTGTTCTGGAGAAATATACAAATGTGCATGGGTTACAGATTTTGAGGAAAGATAAGAAGGAATAGCGGATTGTGTGATGTTTTAGTGTGGTATATTCTGTGTATAGATATGAATGACAGCATATTATCTGTAAATTGTTTCTTTGTGAACTTTTAGTGTTGTTTGTAGATTTTATTGTCATTTGTAGTGTGCCATATATACATATATATATATATATATATATATATATATATATATATATATATATATATTATATATATATATATATATATGTATATATATATATTTTTTTTTCATTACATTAAGGATTTTGTATAGTGATATTTGAGCTATAGTAATTTTCCTTACATCATACGCAAGTCAATTAACAGGAGTTATACATTGTTGAATATACATATTACCCTCCTCTGCCATATCTTATATTACTCTTTGCCATAAGAGATACTTACAAGACGCAGAGCAACTCGTGTTTCGGTACTAGGAGAAACTAAAACACCATTTTGCATGGGGTTTGGCTGTTCATTGCGGTGGTGAACTTGCACCAAAAACCCAGAAGACTGAGCGAGTCCGGAACCAGGATAATCAGCAACGTCAGTCTTCAGTATAAGTGTGATTCCTGTGTGAAAGAAAGGAGCGTGTGTTTACAAGGAGAAAGGGATCTGTGGAGATTTCTTTGTCCTTTCTCTGTGTGTTTCTTTTATTCTCCTTTTCTCCCTCTTTCCTATCTTACATTTGTATTTGAATAACATTTTTTCTCTACTAACCTTTATATATGTGTGTGTGTGTGTGTTGTGCCAGTTTCGCCATCTGTCTGTTTATCTGTCTGTCTAAATATCTTTCCAATTATTTTCCTATCTGTCTCACTACTTCATTCCTCATTATATATGTGTCTAACCACTTTTTCTCTTCCTCTCTTACCGTAAGAAAAAAAAGTGTTTGTATGCTTCTTTCTGTGTCAATCGCTCTCACTCTCTCTCTCGCCCCCCCCCCCCACCCCCTCGCTCTCTTTCTCTCTCTGGCAATCATAATTCTTGAAACAGTTAATATGGTAAATGATGGTAATGATAACAATTATAACGATGACGATGATTATGAAAAATAGCATAATAATGATAATAAAAGCAATAATGATAACAATGACAATAATAGTTAGTATAGAGAGACTTTACTGAATGTGAGAATGAACAAGTAAAGATACTCGAAAAAAAAACGAATAATAGTGTGGTCCAGAAGAAAACAATGTTCTATTTACGGGTTTACTGCCACTGCTATAAACAAGACGTAAAAACACTATATTTGATCAGAGACACCACATATTGTCACGACACACACGAGCACTACTCACACGACCTGTCTCACTTGCTCCTCTCATTTTCTTTACTTTTGACCCCCGCAAGGAGCCTAGGTGTCGTGAGGGACGCATAATGACCTTCTAATCCTATGCCTGACATACAGAAACGGGGAATAGGAGTTTAGACAACTATGCGACTTCCAGTCGGCCTTCAGTGAGATGCAGATTGCAAGTGTCTTCTCGAGACATTCTACAATCCTCCCCTGAGCGGGGAACTCAAAGGTCTGTTCGGAGGTCACTGAAGACACAAATCCAATCTACGTTCCCTTCCCGTTCTCAGCCTAGAGTGTCTTCTACTGCTGCAGGTCATAACATCTCCCCCGACTGACATCAAAGCAGAGCAACGTGGCTGCTCACAGGACATACAGAGACGTGTTGTGTCGAAGGCGTTAATCATCTGATGCCACGCCTTCCTCACCAAATCCTAGGAAGGGGGCCAAGAGCCATACTCCTTGGTTTAACACTGTAACGTATCCACCAGGATCTGACATACTGGGTTTTGACACTGCTATGACCCACCTTACCAGGCTTACCAGGCTCTCATCACTCAGTTCGCTCGTCGTTACAAGTCCGTGCTCGTTGCAGGTTTGCACGCACACCTGTACAAACTTTGGGTTGTGAGAGTAGACATACATGTCCTATGAATCATTTCAGCCTGGAGGAGATTGTCGCCATGGTATTTAACAATAGAAAGGACGTCATTCATCACGAAATCGAAGTCCAACTGAACACTCATAGCCACAGGACCTGCACTCCCGCCGTTGTGTCGAGAGCTGGCACAACTGGGGAGACATAGAGGTCTCCATCAGTTCAGGTCAGTTCAGAGAGATTTGCGAAGACATCGCTTCGCCCGGGCTATGTGCACGAGGCGGGCCGCCTCGTGCACATAGGCCTAGGTCTCCATCACTGATGTTCTGTAGACATCGTCAGTGTCATGACCAGCAATGACGGCCAGCAACTACACCATCAAACGTTCCTTCATTTGTGCCTGTAGATGCGTTAAGGGCTCCTGGAACAGAGCATCCATGGCCGCCCCTGCTACGCTCACCTCAGCTGAGCTAATCCCTGCTGAGCCTGTTACTCTACCGAGGAAAGTGGGCCCGATTCTATGTGCTAGAAAGTACAGGTCTTCGCCATTTTTCCAAAAGAATGAACCAGCAGTAGTAGCAACATTTGTGGGGTTCATGTTACCAATATTAGAAGTTGCTGCCACCAATATTATCTGTTAAAGGCGAGGTTCACGGTAAACCATGTTTTGTCCCTTCCTGTTCATCCCATACCGACGTTTCACCCCTCATATCCTCTCCTAGATCTTTCTTGACATTAAGTTAATTCCTGTGTAGTTCTCACAATCCTGGATATTACCTTCTCCTTGTAGATAGATATAATAACACTATCCCTACAGTCTCTCCTTTTGATAGATCTTTTTCAGCAAATTCCATAACATATTTGTTCCCTCTTCATGAAATGGATCTTGTTGACCGTCGGACTCAACACGATCAATGGAGACAGTGCCTCGTATCTCGGCCAAAGGATTGTGATGGTCTTGGCGCCTCTTCAGATGACAGGGAAGGATCCCTCATAGGGAGGGCAGAAAGGCAGGATCAGATGTTTTCTTTCAAAGACATGTGAACAGTCACTGAGGTCAGGGGACAGGTAGATGTCTTGCTATCTAGAAGGTCTGGTAGGGCTGGCAGCGGATGCGGGCTGTGCGGTCCTAGAGTTATTTTCTGAAGATCCCTGGTGTCTGGCCGCTGGTTTGGGTGACGAAATCTGCCGGTAGGGTGAGGGTTGATCCACAGACCATCACAACTGTGGATCTTCCTTGAAGAAGGACCGAAAGTTGAGGAGGACAAGTGGGAAGTGGTCCACCGATCGTTGATTAGAGGAGGAACACATAAGGGCCTGCTACATTTGTTGTTAGAAACGTTCCACCATGCTGTTAGTATAAGGGTATGCTGGCATCCTCAACCTCTTGGAACTCAAGCACCAGAGCTCGGATTTATACTGGGGGTCATGGTCAGTACTCACTGTGGAAGGCGTGCCAATACAGGAAATCCAAGTGTTGAACAAGGTCTTGGCTACTGCAGCTGTGGTGCTGTCGCAGAGGGGCATAGCCTCGGGCATCTGATTAAGCAGTCAACCACAATCAGGATGTACTAGAAACCTTTATCTGCTGACAGAAGTCCAATGATGTCTGTGTGGAAGTGGTTGAACATTATTATTTGGATGGGAGATTTGATGTGCCTCTAGACCTTATATATCTGACGCTTGATGCAAGTATGCCTGACGTTCTTGGTGATGGCAGGCCACACAGCCTAGCTGCGGAGGGGATGTTATGTGGCCCTGATGTTGCATTGCTCATGATAGGAATTGAAGAAATAACATGAGAGGGAGGGCGGGATTATGGGAGTGAATATCCCAAGGAGACACCGCTGAGGAGGTCGTCCTCGGAGACGGGGATTCAAATCTTTTTCAGCTGGAGTGAAGTCTTGCCTTCTATCAGAGCGGCAACGACAGTATCCTGTTGCTGTTCCTTGCTGACGAGGCGCTTGTCCACAGGGCCCTCGGAAATGTTGACTCCAGTTGTGACGATCTTGGATAGTGTCAGCAGCATGATTGTTGGTACCCGAGATGTGTTTAATGTCCGTTGTGAACTGAAGGCGCTGGGAAAAGAAAGGAAGTAGTTGCCACTGCTGTTGACAGCGGACGGTGTTGAAGGCATCTTACGTTACGCTGATCGGCGATCCAAGTCAAAGGTGGTTGAGGAGGGTAGCGGAGGTCAGGGCTACCTTACAGGCCATGAAGATTGTTATCAGACGGCGTCCAAACGACTCGCATGGTCTTTCCGGATTGTGAGGAAGTGAGTAGGTCGTGCAATGGACATGGGTTTATATAGAAGCTGTGGCCAGCTTCTACGTAAACCTAAAGGAACTCGAACAAGCCAAAAGGGTTGATCACGGTCGTGTTGGCAATGTTTTCCTCTGCAATGGGTATCTGATGGTATGCTCGTAAAAGGCCGATCTTCAAGCAGACTGAACACCCTGAGAGCTGGTAATTGATGGCCTGAAGGGGAGGCAGAGGTATTTGTTAGGGGCAGTGATGGATTTCAGATGGCAGTAGTCGACACAGGGGCGCCGATCCCTATCCTTTTTCCTGGCGAGATGGAGAGATGCCCACTGACTGCTGGAAGGGCATATGCCGAGCTTCATCATGTGGTCAAACTCTGCCCTGGTGACGGGTAGCGGTCGGTAGCGAGCGGCCTGCAGCGGGAGTGAGCAGTGGGTCCTTCAGTTACAATACGATGTCGATCTTTGTCACGTGATTGATTATCTTGGTCACTGCCGGAACCTCTCTGAGAATGTCTATAAAGGTGCCTGAGCTGGGGATGACAGTATAGATAAGCTGGATATTTATCAGTGCAGGGTGCACAAGAGACATTGTTAAGATCGACCTTGGAGCTGTATTTTGAGGTACATCGGCGACGAGAAAGACCCATAGGAACTGCTGCTAAGCTCGCCCCCGAAAGACAGGGTAAGGGAGCACTCACGGTAGACGTTAATGGGCGAGACATTGGCAGGTCCTAGAGTTCAAGAAGAGGGGAGGCGTTCATTTACTTGTGAGGCCAGGAGAAAGTTGACCTCGGCACCTGTGTCGACGAGGAAACAAAGACTGGAGTGGACATCACGAACAAGAAGGCATCTCTTGTGGTTGTAGGAGGTAGACGCCCTTGGTTCCCGTGGTCCTCGTTCTTGCCAGGAGCACTGACGACCGCGGGGACCAAATTGGGAGTGGTGGAAGTAAAGGGTGCGGGTCTCCTGAAAGCGTTGTGACATAGGCGAGCGTCTGTATTGCCGGTCTCTATCTCGATGCCTACTTGTCGAGGACGGCATATGGAGGCGTGACCGAGAACTCGATCAGGATGGGCGATCACATGTCGTGAGTTCCCGTACGGCGTCGGAGAATGCTGCAAATGGTGATGCCTGAGAATCGAGAGTCACGGGGGAAGCTGTGGATATTGTAGCGACTATGGCCTTGCCTGGAAGCAAGGCCTTTGAAGCTAACTGCTCTTAAGGAAGATCTGTAGCAAGGATAGGCTGGATCTCAGCTAGCAAGCGCTTGATGAATAGAGTACACAGGAAATCCAGAGGAAAGGATGTGCCAGAGCAAGCGAGTAAACAGTGGAAGTATCGAATGAGTTTGGAGGAAGTGTGTTCTTCCATGGATGCACGGTTGATAGGGCACGGTAAGGTCGCGACTATGTGAGTTCATTGACCAAAACTCGCCGCGGGAATCCGCCAATGCCGGGTTGCTATAGTCATCATTGTTATCGTTGTTATCATCATTAATATAATTATCATTATTGTTGTTCTTATCATTATTTTTATTAATACTATCATTATTATATCATGACCATTTTTGTTTTCCTTATCATAATTTCTGTAATCTAAACAGCAGTAGCAGTAGTAGTAATAGCAGTAGCAAAACAACTAGCCAATATAACAAGATACCGCACTGTCTACAAACCTTCTCCAACGCCGGAAGAAAATAAGTTGAAACCTTCCGTTTCCTCTCGGAATATTGTGAAGCAGTTCTTGGAGGAAAAGTCCAACATAGGCATTCCTCGAATTTCCCTGTTGTGGGAGAAGGGGTTT
>BOPN01010040.1:20000-22500 GCA_017312705.2 Penaeus japonicus
TGAATATATGTATAGCGATAAGACGATGGGAGACTGTTCATTATTAAACCTTTTGTTGTCACTTTAGTAGAAATACTTGGTACTTTTAACCCATAAGTATTTTTTTCTGACTTTCAAATACTTCTGACTATGGAAATTGGTTCATTGTCCAATTAGGAATGTCATGGTTCAGTTCACAAAACCAGTTTAAAGATAGTAATTGCCAATTCTTATCCTTTTTAGGCCTATACAATTTGGAAATACCATTAACTACCCAAAGACAAGTTTTTATTTCTTAATCTTACTGCTATTTTCATTATCGTTATTCTACTACTATTGTTGTTATTGTTGTTTTTATTACTATCACCTTCATTCTTATTATCATATTCATTATCAAAATATGACAATAATTATCATGATTTTGTTATCTATCATCTTTATAATGATTATCAAAATTTATCAATATTGTCATTGCTACTGTCATAATAATAATAGGAATAATCATCATTATAATAATCATGTTATTAATAATGATAACGATAATAAAGATAAGAAGAAATAGGAAGAATGACAATGACTCAATAAACAAAACCGATCATCACAATAGTAAAAAGATAAAAAAATAATGAAAACATCATCAGCAATAATCTAACAAACATCTAAAATGAACAACAACCTGAAACACACTAACCAACTTTTCCAACCATAGAAAAAATACTTGTGATCGATTTATTAATGAGTGATCTAATGGTCTTTCCTTCATGTTTCTGTTCCTGTCTTTAACTCCTTAAGAACGTATTTAGTCTCTTGGAAACGACTTACTGTAATGCAAAAAAAAAAAAAAAAAAAAAAAAAAAAAAAAAAAAAAAAAAAACATGCATACTGCCATGCATACTGTGCATACTTAAGTTAACTTATGTGTAAGCAAATTTTGATACATTGGTAAGTGAAGAAAATGAGGGGCAAGGAATTAGAGTGTTATTTTCCAGGAATTGTGTGTGTGTGTGTGTGTGTGTGTGTGTGTGTGTGTGTGATCATTTATTCATTTGATTACACATTCGTACTTTCCATTTCTTTTCCTTTTATCTTAATCATTTAGACTTATATCCCTTTTTTTCTGAGTGGCATCTACTTTCGCAACAATGGGTAAGATATTCACATCCTTCTAAAATTCCCTTTGGTTAAGAAAACATATGTCATAATAGATTTAACACATGACATCGAAAAGCACTTTCCAACACTAATGGAATACACTAAGAAATTACTTACGGTGTACCGCATTCATCTTTTTTTCTTTCTTTCTTTCTTTCTTTCTTTTTTTTGTGGGTTGTAAAGAAGTAAACAATGTCCATGATGCATACATTGATATACATTGTAAATATGAAGCCGGGGAGATGCTGTAGCTCGATAGATACTCATTCCACTGTTCGATGGCAATACCGATTCTCATTAGTCCAACGGGAAGGAAAGGACTCTTTTCCACGGTTTATGGACAGAAATTAGTTATGGCTGGTTTCATGTGTTCCTTTTTCCTTCGTTCAAGTCTCTTCATTGAGTGAGCCTTGGTGAACCTTCGGGTGGGGGGTCGGGATATATGTTATGGATTCGGACAGTTTTAACGCGTTTTTGATAAGGATCATATTCATCTGGTCGGATTGGTCTAAATGTAAAACAAAAGTCGCACGTTAAAACAAAAGACATGTTCTCATTCGTATGTTGTTGAAATATCTTCATTCAAGTGAAATGTTTCATAAGTCACATTACGAAATTTTCATTTATCTATTTAACAAGAAAAGTAATTTGTTACAGCCAGCCCTACGCCACACTCCAGGTTACTAAAAAAAATGGAAAATAAAAAAAAAATAAAAAAAGGATGGGAAAACCATGTGATCTCTAATAGTTCAGAACAAAAAAAACTTTTAAATTTACCTCTAAAATAACCAATTTTAGGGGGAAATAGACCAGAAACCTCTCTCTTTTTTGTCTTTCTTTCTTCTCTTAGAGAAATCGAGCTAATAGGGTCTAGCTGAAGGTGAAACCATGTCAGAAATGCAAATGGAAAAAAATGATAATATATAATCAATATCAGAGGAGACGATCGAGTTGAACAGCTCCTATCTTTTTATGTTCATTTTTTTCAATTTCAAATCCATCTTACATTTATTTCCTATTCCCCCTACGAACGCTTTCCCCCGGAGCAGCCAGGAACAGTCCGCCAGGCATGGAAGGAGGATATGCTTTTTAAAGGGCTGGGCATTTAGTACACTTGGCAAGAGTTTCATGTGAGTGAATTACATGTAGTTATCAATCTGTATTTTGTGAGGCGAGTGTATCTATGGACTGACTACATCATTTTCATATAACTTATTAAGTTATGGCTAAAGTCAAACCACAAAATAATTAAGGATTTAAAGGATATCTTGACATACAGTAATCCCCTTTCCACATGTTGTGAGATGATGAAGCCCGTTCTTCCACTGCAATTATACAAATGAAGAATGGAGTAGCTCTGAGTGCCAGT
>BOPN01010041.1:12500-15000 GCA_017312705.2 Penaeus japonicus
CCGTGGTCCCACGTAAAAATAAGAATTAAAATATAAATGCAAATATGTTTTCACAACAGAGTTGATCCCAAATCCGGAAGGCTACGTTCACGTCGGGCTTTAGGCAAGGGGAAAAAACTCGTTCCAGAGAGGGGAAATAGGGAGAGAAAAGCGGGTTTACAAAAGAAAGAGGATTGGAGAAGGAGGAAGAGTCGAGAAGGATAAAAAAAGAAGAAGAAGAAGAAACAAAAGGAAACAAAAGAGAGAAAATGAGTCCAAGAGGAAGGAAAATAATAAGAAGAAAATAGAAGAGAGGAAAGTTGACCTTCGGCATATTTTTCCACCAGTAATTAAGTTGGCACACAACACTGGTATACGGGAAACGTACCTTCCAGTATCCAGCTGTACGGAAAAACACGTACATTACGCCTGGGACCTTTTGTACAGAGGAAACCAAACGACCTCAAGGTTTGGCGTATTCTAAAGCTGCACAGAGGTTGGCGCAGAACTTGTACGGTGAGGATGGGGCTTATGAAACAGATACTGTAAAAATCAAGGCTAAGAGAGATCAAAGAATAATTAAACTAAGATATTCCCTTTGTTTTCTTTACAACGAGCCCTGCGGTGCATTAACGTAGTAATAATTGTATTGTCACCATGGCAACAGCGTTGCTTTCCTCGCCTTACGATTGAGCTTCAGATTTTGTGGATAAATGATATGTTTAAAAACAGTTCTTCCTGTTGTACTAAAAGTAATATGTATGCATATATATTATACATATATACATACATACATACATACATACATATATATATATATATATATATATATATATATATATATATATATATATATATATATATATATATATATATATATATATATATATATATATATATATATATATATATATATGGCTACAAAATAATGTATGATATTCTATTTAATACAACATAGTACAGAACAACATAACATAATATAATATACAGGCTACACACACCCCAATACTCCCAAACATATCATCATCCATCTTATATCCAAGAGTGCTACGTAATCACATGATGAGCGGAGAATCTGTCACAAAAATAGAATTATCATGACTAATTTTTCGTCGAGCAACGAGACCTTGTCAAGAAGCTTTAGCATTAAGTGACAAATGAGGCGTTTATATTTATGTGTGAGTGTGTGTTTGTGTGTGTGTTTGTGTGTTTGTGTGTGTGTGTGTGTTTGTGTGTGTGTGTGTGTGTGTGTGTGTGTGTGTGTGTGTTTGTATACATGTGTGTTTGTGTGTGTGTGTGTTTGTATACATGTGTGTTTGTGTGTGTGTGTGTTTGTTTGTTTGTTTGTGTGTGTGTTTGTGTCTTTGTTTGTTTGTGTGTGTGTGTGTTTGTATACATGTGTGTTTGTGTGTGTGTGTGTGTGTGTGTGTGTGTGTGTGTGTGTGTGTGGATAACGTTGGAAGGTTAGCGAAGGAATGCTTAAATAAATTAATAACATGAAGACGAGTGAGATTTTTTATAGAATGGAAGGAGGGAAGGATTCGAGATAAACAAGGAAGAAGGAAGGTAGAAAGAGAATAAGAGTAGATGATGATATTGGTATAAAAAGAGAAGGAACGTTTTAATAAGGATGAAGGACTAGATATATTTTTTAGATAAATTTACTGAAGTGTAATTTGTAAATGCAGAAGTAAGGGAAAAGAGGCAAGGTGAATAAAAAAAAAAAAAAAAAAAAAGGTAAAGGAAGAAAAAAGAAGAATAAAATGAATCGGAAAAAAGAGAAAATACATGGTTATTATATATTTTTTTCTTATTATCGGCATTATTATCTTTTTCATTTTTTTTCTATTCGTATTATAATTATCATTATCATAATTTATTGTTATCATGGATGCTTTATCTTTAGTTAATATTTTATCATCATTATCATTTTTATTTATTCATTTATTTTTATTTATTTATTTTTACATGAAAGTAAAGTTGATATCATTTCCCTGCCTTTCTCTTGCATAACAGAAGCGAGCCGAGACCATTCGACTCATCATAGAACACCAAGCAAATGCAAATGCCATGACGTGTTAAGCCTCTAAATGTGTCCCATGCACTCGCCACACCTAATGACTTTTAACATGCAAGTGCCAAAGTTTTCATGGTGTGTGTGTGTGTGTGTTGGGGTGGGGGGTAGGGTGTGGGGGTGTGGCTGAGGGGGCTTGTAAGGGGTGTGTTGGGAGGTGGGGGTGTAGGGGGAGGGAAGCGGGAGGAGGGGGAGGATGCAGATATATTTTATACTTCATAAAGTTTTTTAAAATGGCATTAGACGTGTGGAAGGATGTGTCAAGGGGGTGGGAGTGTGGGAGTGGAGGGGAGGGGGAGGGGGAGGGGGATGGAGGGGGCAGGCGCTAGACGTGAGATGATTCAGAGAGAGATGTCTGCCGTGCCCCCTCTCCCCCCCCCCCTCTCCCTCCCATTCCCTCCCCCACCCACTTTCGGAAGAATTTAATTTCGGCCTCGTTCTTGAAGG
>BOPN01010041.1:22500-26559 GCA_017312705.2 Penaeus japonicus
GAGGGGAGAGGGGAAGGAAAGGGAGGGAGGAAGAAAAGGGAGAGGAGAAAGAGAGGGAGGGAAAGGAGGTGGGGGAGAAAATCGAGAGAGGCAGAAGAAGGAAGAGAGATGAGAGGGGACGGAAAGGGAAGAGACGGGAGAGGGGAGATGGGGGGCGGGGGGAGGGTAAACGGAACGGGCGTAACTGCTCCTTCATGACGCTAATGAGAGTATTATTGGGAAGGGAAATGGGGCAGACCTTGCGTGTGGTGTGCTTGTGTTGGTGTGAGTGTGTGTGTCTGTCTTTGTTTGCGTGTCTTGTCTGTCTACATATTATTGTTGTTTCTGTGTGCTCATCGTATTGTTTGTGTGTGTGTGTGTGTGTGTATTTGTGTGTATGTGTGTTTGTGTGTGTGTGTGTGTGTATGTGTGTGTGTGTGTGTGTGTGTCCGCGTGTCTATGTACGTTAATTTAGTACTTATTAGTACTGGATATTACTATCATATGAAAATACATTTCCCATCAACATCAAAAGTAAAATAATGAAGTAACGTAATCACACAATGATGATAATGATAACAACAAAACAAATTAATTACGAAACTATCTGACACAGGTATCACATCTTCATCCCAACGATAAATCTCACATATGTGTATTTTTCTTTTTTTATGGCATCTATAGACTCAGCGATAAATCTCACATATTTATATTTTTTTATGTCATCTATAGTCTCAGCGAAGTGTTATAGCGTAAAAAAAAATAATAAATAAATAAACAAACGAAATAAAACTCCATCGGATTAAATTCTTTTTCCCTCTAAAGCTTCGCACGTATTTTCACGACGTCTATCCTCTCTCCGTGTAACGTAGGCTGGGATAAAACCATGACGTTTGGCTTATGGAATTCCGCATTAAAGTCCTAACAGCGACTCTGAACCGCCTCCCTATATCATTTTCTTTCCCTCTCTCCTCCCTCATCTCTTCCCCTCTCTGGCTTTTCCTATCTCTTCTCCTCTCTCTCTCTCTCTCTCTCTCTCTCTCTCTCTCTCTCTCTCTCTCTCTCTCTCTCTCTCTCTCTCTCTCTCTCTCTCTCTCTCTCTAACTTTCTGTTCTTTTTATCTTTTGCTTTCTCTCTCTCTCTACCTCTCCTCTTACCTCTTTAACCCTTCCGCCAGCTATCCCTTTCCCCTCCCTCTTCCCTCATCCCCATCTCCAACATTTCCCCTCTCTCTCCTCTCTACGCCTTCCCCTCTCGCCGCTTGCCACCTGTGACACTCTCTCGTTGCCTCTCCAATCCCTCTTTACCCGCACACACATTCCCGCAATCCGCCAAACCCTCATTCTCTTCCTCCCCTCTTCCCCTCTCCCCCCTGACTCCCTCCCCTCCACAGCCGTCCCCTTACATCCCTCCCTCCGCCCTTGCTTCCTCCCTTCTCTACTGCATTCTTTCACATCCTCTACAACCAGCTCGCTACATGTTCCTCCTCCCCCCCCCCCGCCCCCTTTCCCCTCTTCCTCCCCCTACCAAAGGAGCCCTTCTTTCCTTCCTCACCCTGTACTTGCCCTCCTCCTTCCCTCCCTTCCTTCCCTTCCCTTCCGACTTCGTCCCCCTGCCATGGGATCCATTCTTACTTCCCTCTCCATCCCCTCCCCTCCCTCGCCCTCTCCTTCCTTCCCCTTCCCTCCCTCGCCCTCTCCTTCCTTCCCCTTCCCTTCCTCCCTTCCTCCCTCTCTCCCTCCCTCGCCCTCTCCTTCCTTCCCCTTCCCTCCCTCGCCCTCTCCTTCCTTCCCCTTCCCTCCCTCGCCCTCTCCTTCCTTCCCCTTCCCTTCCTCCCTCCTCCCTCTCTCCCTCCCTCGCCCTCTCCTTCCTTCCCCTTCCCTCCCCCGCCCTCTCCTTCCTTCCCCTTCCCTCCCTCCCTCCCTCCCTCCTTCCTTCCCCTTCCCTTCCTTCCTCCCTCCCTCCCTCCCTCCCTCCCCTCTCGCCCATCCCCTCTGGCAGCCCTTACAACAGCGCCATGTCTTTGCAATTCGTTCAGTGTTGTACAGCCATTTTTTTCCCCGCATATTCTCTTTTCGCTAGATGCTAAACACAAACACACACACAATCGGGTTTTCGCTACACTCGTCCATCTATCCTCGTACACACATCCGCACACAGACACACACACACATAGAGCCCAATATACCAAGATTCTCCATCCTCTATCCACCATCCCTGACCATCCCATCCCATCCCATCCCATCCCATCCCATCCCATCCCTGCCACTATAGTACCATCCTCAAGGGTCACATATGCGTGGAATATTTTCCCAAAGTTCTCCTAAAATTTTATAGCCACATGCACAGGCTTCCCGGACACAGGGAGGGAGGGAGGGAGGGAGGGGTGGGGACAGGGAGGAGGGGGAGAGGAGAGGGGAGAGGGATGCGGATGCATGGCAAGGGAAGAGAGGGATGTCAGGGAGGGAGAGGAGGGGTAAGAGGGAAGGAAGTGAGATGAGTAAGGAGGGGGAAGAAGAGAGAAAGAAAGGAAAGTAGAAGAAAAGGAGAATGCAGTAGATGGAAGGAGGAAGAACGGGGTGGGGGGGGGGGGCAAGGGGAGGGGAGGAGGAAACGGTGGAAGAGGGAGCGCTAGGAGAGGGGGAGGGGGAAGGGGAAGGGGAAGTGATAACGAAATGAAGGAAGATGAAGGACAAGGAAGTGTAAGGGGGATGGGGAGGGGGGGGGGGAGAAATGATAGGAGAAGGGTGAGAGGGAAGGAGGGGGGAAAGGCGGAGGGGGGGGGGGGGGGGGGGGGGGGGGGGGTCTTCACAGCAGCAGACAGACCGAACACGAGTCGAGTCGCGCCACACAACACGAATTCATTCCGACCATTTCGCCGCCTCGCGAAAGCCTCGCGGAAGCCTCGCTCTCGCCCTTACGCTATTATTAAAATATTCACCAAGGACTCAGATACCTTTCCATGGATCGCAGATATGTTAAAAAAAAAAAGGATGAAAGAGGGATAGAACATATGATAGGTTCAATAACCTCGATGAAAGAGGAGGGATGGAGAGAAGGGGAGGAGGAGAAGGAGGAGAAAGAAAAAGGAGAAGGAAGAAAGTAAGAGGGGGAAGGATTGCTGGGAGGAAGGAGAAAAAAATGGGTAAAAGGAAGAAGGAGAAAAGTGGAGACAGAGGGGGGGAGTTAGAAGATTAAGGAAAAGTAAGAAGGTGAAAAGAGAAAGAGAGAAGAAGGATAAGAAAGAATTGATATAGAAAAGAGTCGGATGGAGATTAAAAGGAAACAGGACGAAGGAGAGCAAGAGGAGTAAATAGAAAGGAGTAGAAAAAGAGAAGGAAACAAAAGTAAAGCAGACTGAAGCAAAGGGGAAGAAACTCCCCTTCTTCTCTTTGTTCTAATATTCCTTCCTTCCCGAAGAACTTGCTCAGAAGTCTTATTTCTCCTTCACATATTTTTTCTTTCTTTCTTTTTTTTCCATTTTATTTTCGTTGCACTGCTTCAGCTTCTGTTTCTTCGGGTCTAATTCTCTCGCTCGCCATCACGCTATTGTAAACTGGGAGTAACTAGTTATTATTTTTTATTTATTCATTATTATTTTTTTTATTAACTCTCTCTTTTTTATTTCTTATTTTTATTACTATTATTATTTCTTGTAGGACTGGTATTGCATTCATACTCCCATTCACTGTGTATTGTGTTGCAGGTTTTATTTTTCTGCAGAGTTGTTGAATTCAAGGCTTTGCATCCTGTGTGATTGTTTTTCTTCCTTTTTTTTTCTTTCTTCGTTGTTTTCTTCTTCATTCTCTCCAATGCCTTTCGGTCAAGGCTGCAGGGCAGACTGGCCGCGTTGAATGTAAACGGAGCTCTGGGCTTAGTGTGTGTTTGTAAGCATGCATGCAATGGCATAAAAATATACAGAAAGAAGCAAGAATCAATAAATTATTAATAAATTCAAATAATTAAAGTAGATAAAGTAGGTATGTATATAAACCAATTTGGAAGTCAGTAAATAAAATAAATTGATAAGATTAACAAATAGCACAAACACACACAGAACCAGATATCTCCATAAAAAAA
>BOPN01010042.1:0-17500 GCA_017312705.2 Penaeus japonicus
ATATATACTGAATATATATAGAAAAATAATGTATAACAGAACATTATTTAGGTAATTTTTCTCTAGTATAACAGTTATAAATAATAGTATAGGTTTTTACTTTTCATTGCTTCCTCTTTATCTTAAGTATGATCATTTTTGATAAACCGGCACTTTTCAGATCTTTTAAAAGGAGTATGATCTACTATCAACCCTCTTTTCCTTCTTGAATTGACATTAACTTTTAGTGAAGAGTTTATCAAAATCGTAGGTTTGCTTTAATCAATCCCATTTAGGTGAGTAGGTCATTTCGTAGCAACACCAGGGCTAGCGGTGTGTCACGTGCGTACTGAAGCCAATTCGAAACAGGCTTTGGTTAAAATACAAATGACAGTTAGTAGTAGTTGATGTTATTTTCAATCATCTTTCATTATATGTCACTGACTTTGAATTAAAATAAAATGTTCGCCGTGACTTTGATTAATACATATTTGAATAACCGTGATTGTTTTTTGTTTTTTTTTAATCGTTAAATATGAACCAAAGGAAAGTACAGAAGACAAAGAACTTCTATCACTTTCCAATGCTACAATGACAGCAGATTGTGTGACCGCTGCGCAAGTAGGAAGGAATAATTTTTTTCTAAGGCTAAGAGCATCAGTTTCCGAGTCTTAGGTTAGGTTAGGGACCGGGAACAAAGGCGCGCATCCCAAATAAAATGTACCGTAAACTAAATCTTAGATTGGTTGGTCGATCCAAACTCTATGGATACTTACAAAAATCTAGCTATGCCGGGACATATAATATATACAGTATACAGAACATACAAAGTATTGCTATACTTGTATTACACACATGCAAAATAAATGACACATTTGATGAATCATGTAAGGAATGGAAATCCGCGACTATGATGTTATGTATCCGATGTGGTGAAAGCAAATGAATAAGTATATAACTTACATGAAGAAATGAAGCAACCAAATATATGCACTTATAGCCAAAGTACAAATATAGGCTCCCCTCGTTGGAAATACTTCATAAACAATGATGAGGCTGTTCATATTTGAAATGAATATGCAAGCCTTGCAAATCTCCTTTTTCTACACTATATTAGAAATTTTCTTGATCGACAACGCACAATGAAAAGTGAAGAGACAAAACTAATCTATATCAAGAAAATTAAATAAACAAAAGTATCACCGTAGATAAAGAGAATGTGCACACATCACAGACGTAAAAACTATCTGTATTGCTTAGGCCCCCATAGCGTGTGAAAGTATGAAATCGTCATGTATTGATAAAGTAGCTCCATAATTTTATTTTTATGTATTTATTAATTAAAAACTCCAGAAACTATTATTATTTATAAGCATATTGTCCATAGACGGGTGTTTGGGTTTTCCCTGAACTGTTGAAAGCGGGACATGTCAGATTTACAAAAAATGTCAGGTATCTCAATTACTGCAACGTGCAAAATAAAACGATGAAATGACAAGATGTACACCAATAGGACAAATAAATTCCATATACTGGAATCGTTGCTTTCCCTTCAATAATCACACCTGTCATCCATTTAGGAAATAACTTTGTGAGAAAATTCTAGAGGTGAAATAAATCGTAATCTGCGATTTTAAGAATTGCAAAAAATAACCCGCCAGATATGAAAATTGTGTTGCAAATACAAAAAACAAGGTTTCGGTATGTGAAAATGAGAGGGAGAGGGAGAGGGAGAGGGAGAGGGAGAGAGAGAGAGAGAGAGAGAGAGAGAGAGAGAGAGAGAGAGAGAGAGAGAGAGAGAGAGAGAGAGAGAGAGAGAGAGAGAGAGAGAGAGAGAGAGAGAGAGAGAGAGAGAAAGCGAGAGAGAGAGAGAGAGAGAGAGAGAGAGAGAGAGAGAGAGAGAGAGAGAGAGAGAGAGAGAGAGAGAGAGAGAGAGAGAGAGAGAGAGGAGAGAGAGGAGAGAGAGGAGAGAGAGGAGAGAGAGGAGAGAGAGAAGAGAGAGAAGAGAGAGGAGAGAGAGAAGAGAGAGAAGAGAGAGAAGAGAGAGAAGAGAGAGAAGGAAAGAAAGAAAGAAAGAGAGAGAAGAGAGAGAAGGAAAGAAAGAAAGAGAGAAAGAGAGAGTTGTGTAAAATCATCCTTGAACATGTTCTAATGTTCATCAACTCAGTATAGTAAAGTGATTTCAATGCGGCATCAAGGTCTGATTATTACAAACGACTGAAATCAAGTATTGAATATGTGCAGATAATGCAGTCTTTATATCACACAAAATCAGGCATCATTGATATATCTCAATATAAAAATATCATGCTGAAATAACTAATACCACCAACAGGATGCCATGAAAAATACAAGAAAGAGAGACACACGAAACCAGTTGCAATATGCAATGAAGATGAACATTTATATACAGTATTTATTACTCAGAAACTACAATATTACTATTTTCACACTGTATATATATTTGACGCATATTTGTACATTTCTGTCAAGAAGGGATTCTTTTAAGTTATTGTAAAATAATAAATAAAGAAGCAAAAATAATCAACTTTAGAAACATTCTTTCAGTGCCAGAAAAGGATTAGAACAAAATAGTAAACAAAAAAAATCAATTGAATATTTAGATACATTTGCATATCCAGCATGACGAACATACTTGATTTTTTGTAAGCATTGAAATTTTTCTTAAAAGTTAGTGTCAGCAGCTAAGGCACAAGAGGTTACACAGCGCGAGATAATGTAAACAGATGAAGATATAGAGCTAAGGAAGAAAGCATTAACATGAGACTAATATCAAAGAAAAGTATCTAATATTACTGGATGTTAGCATATCTTCGTCAGTGGAATATCACATGTATATCGAATGAATAATTAAATCCTTTGTTTCAAAAGAAAGGTGTATGTATTTCGTTCCATGGAATCTGCCGACCATTTGTTGATGGACTAAAAAGGTCAGGACACTACAATTATGCATCCACTAAAATATGTAAATATGTAAAAACACTCAGTTTAAACAGAAGCTTGTGTGTGTGTCTCAGTTTTAGCGCAATTGTTACACCCAGTCGCAAATTCCTCAAGCTGGAACTGAAATTACCCATAGATTACGTAAGAAAAGAATTTCGCTTCTACTGGCATTGTCAAAAGGGTATTTTAAACCTGATTTCGTTTGCTAAAAGACCTATTTCGCCAAATTCGGCAAAGGTGGAGGATTGTTAGCCTTTGCCAAAGTATCGATAGGTGCGGTGCGGTCTGGGAAAACGTAGGAACACTGAATAAAACAATAGCAACGTTGCCATAGTTGTGATTCTAAATTTCATCACACTCCTAAGGCTGATCTCTGCCATATTTATCCTCTCCTAAAATATCTGAGAGATAATTAGACATCCCAAAAACACAACAATAGTTCTTTTAAAGTAGGGTTTAACGATCGGCGAGCAATGTCAAGTTCCATGGATGAAATCACAACTATAACTTCCCTTTTTTATGAAACAAGAATGTCGATGTATATTGCGGGAGGGTTGTCAAGGATGCCACTGGAAATTCAAGGTCTCAGCTGTTGTAACCGAATGAAACCAAAGTGGAGACATTGTATATTTACCTTAAGGACGATGGCACTGTAATCAATCTCCTCTCGTTAGCTAAACCTCCTGGGAAAACGTACGCTATCTCTGCAATGATAATCAGCGGCCGGATTCAGAAAACAAGTTACACCGAACTTGGGTGCCGCCATATTGCTATGTCAAGGTGCCGTTGAGCAAGGCGGCTGTAAGCAGTCTTTGCGGGTTACGGCGAGCCCGATAAAGAGAATCATTCTCCCTTAGAACAGTAAAGGCAACCTTATAGCGTGTGTTTTGTTCGATGATATTGTTACCAGGTGTAAATAAACCAATTGTAGGATACTCAATAAGACATCAAGAACAAATCTGCTTTCAACAGTAGTCAATTTGAAGGGTGTAAAACTAAACTAGGCATTACACTGTAAATAACCAAGGTACTCGTTCTTTGGACCCGTTGTAATGAGAGAGAGAGGGGGGGGGATAGACAGATGTGGCCAAACTTTCTTGCTATAATCTAAGTGTCATGTGTTATGCTGACAGATCGAGTAAAATTCAAAGCCTGCCAAATTGTTGCTCATGATAACATTCACCTTTTTTCGTAAACTTTATGGTACATATGAATTCTAATACTAAAATTGTTATTTTTGTTTGAAAAATCGTACATAACAGTTATTACTTAGAAAATTTTAGTATTCTACGGGCGCTTTGTTTACAAACAGCTGATGAGAGTTTATGGGTTGTGATTGACAAGTTCCCCGAGAGCTGTTTCAGACAGGATCTCTGATTTGCTAGCTATCGAAGTTCCATCGTGGTTAAGTCCTCCAATGCACCGTAACTATACGGCTCTTTTGTGAATCGTTTTTGTTTCGATAGAACATTAATTGTTATGTGATTCTCAGTGGAACCACATCCATGCTCATGGTGATTGCACAAAAATATTGTATCGAAGAATCAAAAATCCTACTAGTAATTCTGGCTTCTGAAATAAATTTCTCAAGGAGCAGCTATACCCCATTGCATAATCTCTATGCATCTTTTAGTCTGACAGCCTCAGTCGCAGATGTATGGATTCTTTTCTGCTTCGCCAACATCCAAGGTCAGTAGCAGCTATTTAGATACATAAATATCGTTTCTAGTATATCTGTGCGTTTTATTTCAATATCTCAAATTCACATTTGGTTCCCACTATGCATCTACAGAGCTCAAAGTTTGAGACGCGTCTCGACTTAGTGAACATGGTGGATAAACTGGTACTATACAAAATCCACTAAATCCACTTAATCGATATTGGTGCATTGGTACATTATTAAGTAATATTAATACAGACTTTAGAAGAGAGCAGTTACTAATCTTTGCACATTTTGAATGAACCTTCCCCTGTTCCATTGTTTGACCTGTACCCAATTTGTAACCGAGGTGGGAGGTGGTGGAAAAGATGGTGATGGAGGAAGAGGAGAGTTGCAGGCAAGTTCAGATACCAATGCTAAGATACATAGGTCATAAGATTATTTTTTTCTCTCCCTGTCTCAGCGATCGAACATCGTCTGTCGAATATAACGTCACTAACCTTTCTTAAACTTGCATTCCATGGCATAATCAACAATGTATTAGAACGAACGCAATTTTGACAGAATCGAGTCTAAAAATCAAAGCACACGAAAGGATAGACAAATAAATGCTTTATGATGTACCATATGCCAAGAACTAGTAATAGCTATTGACTTGGAGGTGGCGGTGTAAATAAGTTAAGTGCATAAGACGGCAGTAAATTATCGTATTCAGATTTCCGTTCTCACCTCTTATGATAAAAGGAAATAAATTTTGATGAGATAGACCAAGATTATATTCTCGCATGCACATAGTCACATAATGCATTTTTTTTTTTTTTTTTTACTTTTCGTTGATTGTGAAGACCGATTTATTTGTTGTCTTTTTAACAAATATCCTTTTAGCAAAAGCATTAGCATAAGCAGCTAGACATCTACTGTGTGTCTATCGGCATCAATTAAATTCAGGGAATAGGAAAAAATAAAAAAAAGTATTTTTATATTTATTTTCAAATCGTACTTTGGTACATTGGGAGAAGTGCCCAAACCTCTAACTCAAAAGGTTAAAAAGCTTCCACGAAGGACAAAAATAAAATCACTGAGATGCAAGACATGAACACCGGACTCACTGACAATGGACATGAAGTGTAATGTGAAGACTATATACAAATGGCATATTATGTTATTTGCACAATGGATTTTATCTGAATAAAAACAACTAAAAAACTCAGGCTACTCAACAATATGTAATGTTTGATTAAAATCGTTTGCTGCATGTGCATTACAATAACATAAAAGGTAATCTTTATGTTGTGGAACATAAGCATGACAGATAATGAGGACACAAATGTGATGTGATGAGTCAAGACAGCTGGATAACCTTTGATTATGAATATGGCAAGTGGCAAGACTAATGCCCGACTTTAGGCTCTCAATCATCTTAACGGTTAACAGGCAAAATTAGTGTAGCTGTCTATTCTCAGAGGCGCTGAGGTTTATTGCTAGGTTTAAGAGGAGTAGATGACATAGCTGGACCTCCTGCGCCAGCGTAAAATGAGTTCTCCTTATCTCCCATCCTAGATGTATCATTGAGGCGACTTGTTGATCCACTCAATCGTAACATCTTTTCTTCTAATCTCTTGACAGTCTTGCGCTGCCGTTCTGTTTCCTGGCGTAGCTTGAACACTTCCTAAAAGTAAAAGGAGAAGTAACATTCTGGTTAATATCATGTTAGTAAAAATAACGTAAACTTACATCATACATAAAGTAATAGTGCCACTTGATAACTTCCTGTAAATATCATTAATATTTACCTTCATACATTTATATATTCATTTATAACTACTTTTTCTTTCTTGAACCCTGTCTGCTTTTCCAATATTCAGGTTTAATGAAGCAAATTTCCTCCAGTAAATTACACACTGAGACTTGTATCATTAATGAGAACCTTAATGTCCAATGGCACACTGATCCCTCTCCTTTCCTAACAATCAGATATTCCTTACATATAAAAAAGTATCCAACTTACTTCACGCAATTCATTATTCTCTGTTTTAAGCTTCAGGACATGCTGGATCTTCTGTTTATGATTTTGATGACCTAAGAGTGTGGCATATTGCTTGCTTAGCTTGTCAACCTCCTCCTTTGCTGCCGAGCTGCGAGACAGTAGGCTGACTTTCTCCACCTCATAGGCATCTAATTGTTCCTGAAAGTAATGATAAAATAAAGAAAGAGGAAAAACATAGACATGTATGTGTCTGTGTGTGCAAACAGCAAAAAAGACTTTGCTATTTACAATTTAGTTGAAATTATATTCTCCTCAAGGCCTGTATTATTTAAACCATACTTACTCTGAATGGCTCAATCATCTTTTCAAGATGCTGGAACTTGTTTTTCCAGGAATTCAGCTCCTCAAGAAGTTCTGCATTTGTGTCCTTAAGTTCCTTTATGTCACCCTCTAAAGTGGAAGTTACCCTTGACACTTCAGCTTCCTTCTCCTCTTTGTGAACAATCTCCAATCTGTAAAGTAATAGTTATTTTCTTATAACCTGGTTTCAAAGCAGAGGTGTAACATTGCAGTACTTGAGCAAATATTTTTAAATATTTGAATTTTTTGCACTTCCTAAAATACATGGAGGATTCATACCTGGACAAACGTTTTTTGGTGTTATCAAGGGACTCCTTAAGGCTTGAAATAGTAAGCACAGCCTCTTCTTTGTCTTGAGCAAGTTTTTCCTCATTCTCTTCCAGTTGCTGAATGCGACTCTCACATTTCACAAGTGCTGACTGTTTCTCTTCAAGGCTCTGTTACAAAATAAAAAAATTAATATATTTTTTTTTTATCTTAATATTTTTTTTTACAACTTTTATCCACTGCACGATCTATATTCACTTACTCTCAATTAAAAAATAATTTTCAGTTTTGTTTCCTGTGGTGAAAATGTATGCATCTGATATGCTGCACTGTACTACCATCATGCTTCTACAAACTAACCTTATACAGAGACTGAATTTCTTCACGTTTGCTTCCCAGGGTAGTGTTCAGATCATCCAACATACTGTCCTTTGATGACAATGTTTTATTCATGCCTTCAACATCCTGCTTGGACCTGCCCAGGCTTGTTTCCAACGCCTTAATCTCTTCTTGCTGGGATTCTACGGTTCGACTTGCCACAGAATACTTCTCTTTCAGGCTATCCACTTCATTGGTCTTTTCCACAAGTGATGTCTAATAAAACAATAACAATTTGTTAGAAACAGTACTATGAGGAAGAAAGGACTAACAGGTCATGCTAATAAATGTCACTAGATATTTTTAAAACTCATGACTAACATAAAACCTATGATAGAATTTTAACTTTCATACCTGAAGATTCTTCAGCTGGTCTTCATAACCTTCATAAGTTTTCTTTAGTTCCACCAATTCCGTAGCAGCCTGGGTCACTGATGAAGATTTTTCTTCTAGCTGTTTCTCATAGGACTTGGTAAGTTTTAGCTTCTCATCCTCAAGATAAGATACTTGATCTTCCAAGTCAGTTACCTGTGTAAAAAGTGCTGAATTTTACCATTTTGCTAATAATTGCACACCTTAATTACACTGGTTAATAACAACTTTACTTGAAATTACTGTGTATATAAAGTGAGGCTGACAATGGTTTGTTGCTATTATATATGTGGGTGGTTTGTCTTTTGCATGTGTGCATATGCATGTGTTTATAGATGTGCTCATCTTTTACAAAGCTAAGAAAAAAGAAAATACAAATCCACTATCATATAATCACATGGAAAGAGCGCTAAGAACATGTAGTCTCTACCTACCTTAGTTTTATAATTAGTAAGGTGTTCTTCTGTCTCCTTCAAATGGTTCTCTAGGTCAGCAATTCTTGACCTCAGTGTTACTCGCTCCTCTTCCATTTCCCTCTCAAGGGTTGACGCTTGTAGATGTAACTGGGCAATGCAGTCTTCTTTGGTTTCTACTGTAGTTTCTAGATTGTCGCGGAGGGTTGTTAGGTGCTGCTTTTCCTCCCGTAGAGCTTCAATGCAGTGTTGCATCTCCACTACTGCTTGAGATTTCTTCCTCATATCAATCTAAAAAATGATAGGAAGGGTAAAAGAAAATTTTATATATACATACAAAATTTAAAAGTTAAGTGTAATTGTTTCAAGAAAAATATAATAAATAACCTAATAAAAGAACTTGTAAGTAGTTTAAGATTTCTCACCTTTAGCTGAGTGATCTGAGTGCAAAATCCTTCATTCGAGGTCTGAAGGCTGGAAATTTCCTTCTCGGCTGTTGCCGCAGCCTCCTGGGCATTTTTGGCCTCTCGCTCCAACCGATCCTCTAGATCTCTATTTTCAGCCTCCTCACAAGCTGTAGAAAGTTTGGTTAAAATGAGCAATGATGATGAATAGAAATGAGGAAAAGGTAAACAAAAGTAACACTTGTTTAGTCTATAAGTCAATCAATTCATATTATTTTCAGGAGGGGGAAAAAATAATATATATATATAAATATATCTACATTGCAGATTTGTTGGTCAAATTGCTACCAAACCTTATTGCATAAAGAGACAGAATTATAAAATAAAGTTGGCTGGTTTTTCAACTGAAATCAAACTTCAGTTTCCAAAATATTCCATAAACCAAATATACATTTTTATTTCTGATGCAAAAAGTCTTTTATTGCTCTGCCAAATATTGAAGACTTTAAAATTGGACTTCATCTTTTTTGTAATGATGTGTTAATTCATCTGTCTAGATATCTATGCTGTAGACGTTTTTGTTTTGACTTTCAATTTACGAACTCTTTATTTTTTACTGACTTTTTTTAGGTTCGGACATGAGAAATCTATCACGCACTTCCTACAATACAGGTAGTAATAAT
Organism: Penaeus japonicus; assembly: GCA_017312705.2. Lineage (NCBI taxonomy): Eukaryota > Metazoa > Arthropoda > Malacostraca > Decapoda > Penaeidae > Penaeus > Penaeus japonicus. The sequence goes on from BOPN01010042.1 coordinate 9,468, forward strand.
GTCTTCATTATTTTTAAAATTACAATTTTTGTATCTATCCCTTTCATTTCACACTTTAGACTAAATCTATACAGCAATAATTTCTATTAGTATTTTCAAACTGAAATAACCAATAACAAATGGAAAGCTCAGCAAAACCAAATATCATATCCAGCAATAAGCCTGATGACTGAACTCACCCAGAGCATCTTCTAAGTTGGTATACTTCTGCACTAGATCCTTCAAATTGAGTTCCATAGTTTTATGCTCTTCTTTGTAATGGCCAAGTTCTTCTTTTAAGGTCTGGATATCTCTCTCTGAAGCCATTCGAAGAAGATTTTCCCTTTCCAGCTCTTCGGAAGTTTGGGTGAGGGCTCTGCGTGTGGCTTCATGTTCCAATAAGGATTCGGAATATTTTATGCCCAGATCATCAAGGTCATCTTGTATACGATTCACCCTGTAAAATGCTTTGGATTTAGCAAGTTGTATAATATAATAATCATCAAAAAGCAGTAACTCCCATCAAAATTGTATTAGGAAATGTTTCACAAGACTCCTGTTCATTAAATTAATTGTAGGCAAAGCAGTATGGAGTGGCTACATTTGATGACATTTTTGTCATCTTAAAGCAAAAACAGAAAAAAAAGGGACATGGTGGAATGAGCATAATAAGCTTAGGAGTAATGTCATGACTCACAGCATCTATTAGCATTTCTTAATACTTTTTGTTGAATAATTGTTCCCTATTTTCACTGACTTCCCACACAATGTACATTCTATCTTTCCTTTATTTTCTTAGATCAATTATACTTTTCATAAATCCTACAAAATAAATGGCTTCCATAAATCTTACTTTAAAATGCATTTCTTACGATAGAATTAATCTTAACCCTCTCTGGACAGGTGGTACACCACGGGTACTACGCATTCAAGGCCCGCTCACTGGGTGCCGTCATATGGCGTCAATCATTTAATTGATTTAGGCCTATGCGTTCGAGAGCCCCGGCATTACAACTTACAAAGCTGGAATGCCCCCGGCATGAATGGGTTAATATACAGAAGACAGTTCAGGGGATTTTATTTTGTAAAGGCTGAGATAGTACTACTACTAAATTGTAACCTAAATGAGACTATATCACTTTATGCAGGTTTTCTAATACTAAGTGATGAATATTAGATTCTAACAAAAGATATCCTTTAGTATACCTTGCTATATGTTCAGCCTCCCTGTCACTGATCTCAGCCATGAGTTCCACCACCTTCTCCTCTAACTGATGGTTATTATCTTCCAGTTGAGTCGCTTTACTTTCCAAGTTTGCCAAGGATTCTTCACGTGACTGAAGAGCAGCTTTCACGGAGGTCAGCTCTTCATCTAAATTCAGGATCTGTTTGAAAAAAAAAATGTTCAAGATCTAAATTATTCTAACTGCTATTTGCATAACTTCAAAAAGAGAGCACATAACATCACACCGCTGCTAGTGCAACTTCTACCAAAAACACAAACCTGTGTTTCCTTGGCTTTCAACTGATCCTCAGTCTTGGTGGTCACACTAGTTTGTTGTTCTACTTGTCCTTGCAAAATGCTGGTTTCATTGAGCTTCTGACTAACCTGAAATTCATCATGAAATTTATCATTGTAGTTCAAATAAGTAATAATAGAAGACTGCTTTCTAAAGATAAATGTATTGAATAAAAAATTAGCAATCACTCCCTTGATCTTCTCTTCTCAAAGATGGAGATTAAAAATGATTGGGTAAACAGATTCCTCAGGACACTGACTTCCCTACATATCTTATTTGCCATTCTAAAGATCAGCATTCAAGAGCCAGTCAATTTTACCTCATTCTTCAGTGTAGTAATAAGCTCTTCTTTGGCTTCAATATCATAATCCTTTGCACTGATGGTTGCCTTCAGCGTAAGAACTTGATTGAGTTGAACTTCTGCATCTTGCTGTAGATCAAGAGCTACTTGACGTGCAGTTTCTAGGTCCTCTTCCAAGTTTTTAATTTTTGATGAAGACTCTGAAACCTGTTGCATTCACTTATCAGTATGGTACCATGGTAAACCAAATCATAACAGACTATTAACAAAAGTACACTGTATCAACGGGCTCTCATACCCGTAGTTTGAAAATATAGACAATTGCTCTAAAAAAAAAACCAAGAGATTTCATAACAGTAGTAACTCTGGCCCAGATCAAAATACAAGAAATTATGCCAAAATCAAAGTAATATAAGTAATGTACAAAAAATAAATACAAAATGAAAACTACTCTGGCGTATCTACCTCTGCCTCTCGAGATGCAATTTCTTTTTCTAGGAACTGCTGCACAACCTCTTTTTCCTTTATTTGCACTTCCAGATGTTGAATCCTATCATTTAGCTCTGCTGTCCTTTTTCTTTCTGCCTCTAGCGTTGCTGCCACACTCTCCTTCTCCTTGTTAACTTCATCTAGTTTTGTCTCAACTTCTCGAATACTTTGCTCCAGCTTGTTTACCTGGAATTATGGTGATATATATACATATTTGCACACGCAATTCATCAGCAAACATAACATCATCTTGCAAACTGAACATTACTATATAACAATGGTCCAGAAAAGCAAAACAAGTTCAGCTGAACAGATGAATTATGGGCTTACCTCTTGTGCTCTTTGATTAAGTTCTTCTTCTAACATAGATTCCATGAATTCTTTCTCCTTTGTCATCATACTTAGATCAGAAACAGTGGTTTCTAGACAGGAAATCTTGCTCTTTCTTTGACTTACTTCCACTTGCAAAGAAGAAATAGTGTGTTCATATTCTGTGACCTGAAAGATAAAAAAATAAATAAATAAATAAAAAAATTAAAAAAAATAAAATTGCTAAAATAGTGTTGAATAAAGGTAAAATGAAAATTCACATCAGTTAAGACAGAAGGAGAGTAAAAGAGTTTTGCAAAAGTAAAAACAAGAAAGGAAAAATAAAGCCAAAGATACACATGAGTAATATCAGTTACCTTTAGGTTGAGGTTAGCAAGGCTACCATTCAACAGTTCAATTTCAATATCTTTCTTAGCAAGCATTTCTTGATTCATCTCCCTCTCTTCCATCTGGTCCTTAATCATTGCTTCGTATTTGGCTACAATGTTGCGTACCCGATGTTCTGCATCATCTCGTTCTATAAAGCTGTTCTGGACCTATTAAACAATGCAAATAGATTAATGAACAAGCAATAAAATCTACTTTAGTTAGTAACACATTTACTGATAAGAATAGTCTAAATCCAACACCAAAATGCTAACAGAAGTATGTTACCTCTTCTTCCAGTTGCTCCACCTTTGCTTTATAAACCTCCATCTGGTCATGGAAACTCTGCCCTTCCACAACCACTTCATCTAACTGCAGTTGTAGTTCTGCTATTAAGTCATCTTTCACCATGACAGAAGCTTCTAGGTTGTCCCTCAAGAGAGTCAGGTGTTCTATCTGCTCCTTCAGGTTTTGAACTTCATCTTCGGTAAGAGACTTTTGTTCTGCAGATTCCTGTGGATGCATAGTTAACCATCAGATGATACATTTATAGTGTAATGACTTCTCCAAAAAATTATTTAAATAAAAAAGGCCTCATTCTAATTAACTAATCAACCAAAGCAATATATGACTTAATGATTAGAAAAAAAGCTTAATAATACATAATTAATTGAAAATATTAAGACTATGTCCTAACATGTTTACTATTACTGCAATGTGCTAATGTACATATATGAGTATACATACCTCAAGTTGCTTCAATTTCAGTTGGAGTCCTGACCGTTCATCAGTCAATCGAGAAATCATATGCTGGGATTCAGTCAATTCTTTTCTGGTTAACTGAATCTGATCATTTAATTTTGTAATTTCTTCTCCTTTGTCTCCATTACTATTCTCTGTTCCAAGAACCAAAAAAAGAAAATCATGAAGATATATGTAACTTTAAGCCTAAATTCACAAAATCTGCAATAAAAATATATACAGACAACTACAAAAAGCAATATACATTACCTAAAAGTGCTTTGAATTCTTCATTTTGCTGTTTTAATTGTAAGACCTCCTCCTCACTTTCATGAAGTTTTGAAATTTCCAGCTCCAGTTCACTTTTTTCCCTAGGAATTAAAATGCATGACATTAAGATTAATATCTTAAAAAAAAGAAAAAAAAAGAAAGAAAACTATTATAATAGATTTAAGTTTGGTGGACTTCAAAATGCGATTATTGATGACTTCATACTCAAATCAAGTAGATCATACTGATATAGAACATGTTTAATATTTGCTGACTTAACCCAATAATGCTAGGGTGATTTTGCCTCTTCTTGGACTTAACATAATCACTTTGCCTGCCTGCCATACAAAAACCCATGACTTGATATCACATCCCTGGCAGCAAAGGCTCCCACCACTTGACGTGATCATCACTTCATCAGTTGTTAACGGTTATATCATTAATCCTCTGTCCTTTATAATAAAAAAGTCTTAACATTTCCATCCCAACATTTATTTGTTTAAACATTATAATAAAAAAATAAAAACAATAAAGTGACTTAACAATTCACAATGATAATAAGTTAACAAATCAGAATATATTATTATCAAAGCTAACCAAAGCGAGTCTTTAGCCATTACTCAACATTTATAACTAGTCTTACAAACTTTTATATATTATAGAAATCATTTCAACAATTCTTGCAAATGATAACACTCATGCTACAAGGTTACTTTAAATCAACTATTTATCTAAATGATATTTCTTTGCTATATTCTGTTAGTGATCTTATTCAATAGTTTAATCCTCTCTGGACGGGTGGTACACCACGGGTACCGCGCATTCAAGGCCCGTTCGCTGGGTGCCATCATACGGCGTCGTTTATTTAATTGATTTAGGCCTATGCGTTTGAGAGCCCCGGCATTGTAACATGCAAGGCTGGAATGCCCCCGGCATGAATGGGTTAAAAATCAGTAAAACTGTGGCACCTTAAAAAAAAGTACATGTAAACCAAATCTCATGTATAAAAAATAGTGTGGAATACTTGCTTTTTCAGATTTTCATATTCAGTTCCATTAATTTCGCTTGTTGCGATCCTAGTTTTCAAAGTCTCCAGCCTGAAACAAAGGGAAAATGTCAGATAGGGAATACTTTTGTTTAACTTGAAAAAACTAGTCTATTCTGTACATTATGTAAGAACAAGTATGAATCTAATTATTTTTATTTCTGCATAGGGTTTTTACGAACAGATAAGATAATAGTAATAAAAAAAACTTACTGATCTTCTAACTGGCCTATAAGAACCTTCATTCTATCTCTTTCCTGTGTCAGCTCTTGAATTTGATCTTGTAGCTCGTCGCCTCGAGGATCCCTGTCTCCCAATCGACCGTGTACTGACTTCGCAGAGGCAGAGCGGGAAAGACGTGTGTGCTTTGGTGGCTGTAAATATTTGATTGATTCTTTAAACAGTCAAGATATATAAAAACAATATATAATCACATAGAAATGTTTTGGCATAGACATGAGGTCCTGTGCCAGAAGCTCAATTCTAATAAATCAGAGAGGGGATCAAATCTTTAGTGAAAAATGTTTCTATTCTCTCTTACTCTAAATATCCCAAGATTTAGCAACTGTCAAAAAGGATAATCAAATACCAACATTACAATAAAGGATACAAACAAGAGCTGAATTCATTAATGAATTGGTATTAGTTCAGCTTCAACATGACCAATAAGTGTAATTCAAAACACGGAAATATCTTACACTGAGAAACACCCCGCCTCCCGACACTGTCGAACTGCTGGAACATGTTGATGAATTGAGACGGGAAGATGAAGTAGATCTCTTCTGGCTGGGGGAGTGACTCTGAGTGCAGTAAGCCCCTGGCCCTGGTGTGACCTGCAACAGAGAAAAGTTACTAGAGCCTAATCAATATTCATCAGCACCAACATGAAACCTAATTAAATATTGTAGTGAATGTCAGTAGGAAGACTCAACATGAATATAGACAGAATTAGACAATTTTAGTCGCATCATGACATTTGAAAGTTGACCATCTTTAAAAATGAGGAACAATTACTTCTGATTTATCTTTATATAAAAGGCAGAGCTGTCTAGAGATAATTCTTAACATTAAAACAAATCATCATTATATGAATGCACACAAAAGTGCAAATATGCATGCATATGCACAAGCATGCACACATACACACAAAAATGGATTCTATGTTACAAACCAAGGTAAAAAGGCAATTTGAAAAAACTACAAAGTATGTTCCTTTCTGTATACAGATATAAGCAAGAAGACTGACATGTATACAGGTATCAGTAAAAAGACAGACATATAAAGTGAGAATATCAGTGAGAAGCCTGGAATCAAGAGAAAATGCACTCTGCATATACTTTTTTTTTTTTTTTTTTTTTACATGAAATTCATATTCATAACTTCAGCACCACCCTCATCAAAATGTAACACAAAAATCTCCTTAACTAAATTTTGGAGAGAAGGGAATCTATGACATATGGTAACACTTCCAGTAAATAGAAGACATACAGTGACAAGTACAAATTCCGGTTTTATTTGTACATATATCCAGTTCATTATCTCTTTCTACTCTAATGAAGATTGACAGAATAGCTACAATTAAAAATGCTGTTTTCAAAACTATATTCCTTTGAAAAATTCATACAACAATGCCCGTCTACTACATACTTTTGTCCGCCTGAAATTCCAACAATCCATTTTAAAGCACCACGGTTGAGCTAAACTGGATCTATTGAAGTTGATGACCTTGGAGAAAGACAACACCCCCACATAACTCTGACTCCTACCACTAGAGGGAACACACATGACAGCAGGATATACATGATGCTGCTTACCTCTTTACTATTCTTCCATCTTTCAGATCTGGTAAGGGTCACCGCAGCACCCGTGTTCTTGTCAATCTTAGGGTTGTACTTTGTTGGAGGAGGAGCACAACCTAAAATAATAGAATGATGGCTGTATCAGTGGGAGAAAGCAGGCAGAAATTATCCTTTTTTGTGGTCTATTCAAAATATCTTAAATTATCTGGCTACCTAGTAAACCTTTAGGTATTTAGACTGGTAATCAAAAAAAGAAGGGAAAGTCCACTTAAATCATATAATAATAATTCTTAATTATCTTGAATATCTAAAAATAATAAAAATCATTTTGAAACAAAAGCAAAACTAATCCCAACATTTTAATCTGGAAATGAACATCATGTCCATATTGTTCTTATAAGGTTGATGCTTTAGAAGGCATAAGTTGCATACCATCACATTTTAAACAATACCTTAGAATTTAAAAAACTCAAAGAAAGCAAGACAGTGAGACAATAAAGAACACTAACCAAGGGTAGTTAAAGAACATTGATATAGTTAACTTTAGGGATTTTATGATTTTCATTGTTATTTTGTACTTAAATTGTTCACCTCAATGGGAAGTTTCGATCATATTGTAACCTAAGAATGTCATGGATTCTGTAAATGACAAAAGGGCAACATTTTTTGTAAAGACACAAATGAAATGAATGTTTTTGCATACTCTTTGTAGGCAAAATAGTATATTGTATCTATGATCATGACATTTTACAAACATAGGCCTATATGATAAATGACAATATCACAGCATTTAATGAGGGAATTGTGGCACATAATATACGATGGTCTTCCAAGCCTACATGACATCCTGCAATAAACTTTTTGTTCAGTGTATAGCAGGCAACATAAAAGTTTACAAGTCAATTCCAACAGCAGCAAAAAATGAATCACTCTAGTAAATTAAGCAGTTGACTTTGTTGTTGCTACATCAAATAGTGTATAATGAGTACAAATCATATTTCCACAATCTAACCTTTTCAGTTTTCAGCTGCTTACCAATTCTACCTTGTAAGAAACTCCTTTTAAATGCCTAGCATAAAATTATTTTTTATGACAAAATGCAGTTATTTTTGCACATTACGATGGTGTGTCTTAATCAGGAAAAAAAGAAAATCATAGAAAAGAACAAGTTGCAGTTAGTCAACAGGCTGCGT
>BOPN01010043.1:10000-14865 GCA_017312705.2 Penaeus japonicus
TTGGGGTTGGTGTGGGGGGTTTGGGATCTTGTGTGAGTGATCCAATTAATAATCAAGCCTGACTGGGATTGTCATGAATTTGATAAGGTTAATAATGTGAGTATTATTGTTGTTTATCATGAATATTATCTTTTATCATCTTTAAGCTACGTTTAAGGCGTAAGAAAAGTTTAAGGTAACCTAGGTTGTTGAAGTTTAAAGAATATCATCATCTGAATTTTTGCTATTACGTTGAAATTGATATTGAAATCAGTGAAACTATTATCACCCAACATTAACTCGTACCTTATTCACTTGAAAAAAAAAAAATCAGATATATTACATCGATTTGTCAGAAACATTTCCGCCATGCAAATCATCATATATTCAAGCCTTATTAGCCAAAAGCTTCACCGGGTGAAACGAGATTGGCGAGAGAAAAAAAGGCTTAATGGATTTTTCATGTCGGGAACCTGAATACTTCGGGTGTTCTTCTTTTCCAATTTCTTGGGTATTGGTACTTTTTCTTCTATCACAATTGTTTTTCAACGATGATGGCGAAGATGATGCTTAGGATAATGGTGGTAGTATGAAAAGTGGTATCATTGCTGTGGTTACGTACTTGTGATTTTTCATCACAGTTCTCTCGGATAGTCTTAATGGTTTCTCCCCGTTACTCGTTACGTTAAGAAGAGATTTAAGAAAAAAAGAAAAAAAAAAAAAAAAAAAAACAATAATCAGCCAAGCTAGGAAACACCCCCGTTAAATCTCGGTACACGGCGACAACGCACAATATATGAGTGACACGAGGACACGGAGGCATAAAACATAGCCTCAAAGTGTCGCCGCGGGAGTCCCCAACGGCCGCTCGCAATCCCTCGCCAAAGTCGGTGATGTGTGCTGGATGCTCGCTCGCTCTCTCTCTCTCTCTCTTTCCCTCGCTCGCTAGCTCTCTCTCTCTCTCTCACTCTCAAGAATGGCCTCCTGTTTTACGAGTTCGTTTCTCCCCGAATCATAACTCCCGCCGTTGTAATAAAAATGAATTATATTGCCATAATAAATACGAGAGAGCACTTTTCATGCAAATTGCACATACCACTGGGCGTCTGAGAAGAGTAATGTTCAACAATGAATGCTCTATATTGTCCCGAAACTGACCTCGTAGAATATGAATTTGTGCGTTTGTGTATGTCTGAGGTAGCGTAGGGCCTTCCTCGCGTTGGAGTTGAATATGATGCGACTTTTACTTAGTTCTACGTGGGTATGAATATGCATCCGTGTATGGACAAATAAAGAAATCTCGTCTTTACTAATTATGTAGTATCATGTGTATAGACATACGAATAGAGAAAGTGAGTGTGTTTTTAAGAGAAAGAGAGAGAGCGAGAGAGAGAAAACTACCGAATCATGTTAGTCTAAGTGCCATCATTGGTTTCCTGGAAACTATAATAAAAATTTCTCTACATACAGGAAAATTTCATCTCTCTTATGATTGTATAAAAACATGAAAACAATGTTATTTGTGACAAATTTCTAAAGCCTTTAGATATACAATATGACCATATCGCAATACAATGTTGTATAACATAGCAAATAATATAAGCACAGTATCATATTTTCCTTCAATTCAAAAAGATATGCTCTCTATGCCAATCATACCAACACCCACATAAAGCATATGGAGATAAGTAGGATTCACCTTCTTTTCGAAACACAGAAATCCTAGTATGCAGGAAATCTTTCGATCTACATACACAGAGGGTTTCAAGACGAACGCAACCTAGCTTAAGATCAGACGACTATGAATAAGATTACACGTCTCACGTTTAGATCAACAAAGGACAATGTTGACAGAAAATGTGAAAAAGAGAGAGAAAAAACAACAAAATACAATGATATAAATAAAATTACTACAATGTGGAAAGAATATGGATATATGGTAATATAAATGTAAAATAAAGAACAAAAAATAAGTTACGAGGAGATAGAGTAGGTAAGGAGAGAGATATCCACAGTGCAGAAGATTGAGACCACCAGTAAACCGAGGTTAAAGGTTTATGTGGTTGGTTGGAGTGTTTCCATTGTGATTTTTTTTCTTTGCCTTTTAGGCTTCTGGAAGTACAATTATGAGAAGAACAAAGGTCTTAGATTAGTTGTAAGTGGCTTTTACAATGCAGGAACTGCGCAGAAGTTCACGTGTAGGATGCATTGTTAAAGAAGTAGCTGTGGTAATCAAAAATGAACCAAGGATGATTCCTGGAGAACGATCGACATCTATTTTTTATATCTCTCTCTGTCCTTCTCTCTCTCTCTGTCTTTCTCTCTCTCTTTCTCTCTCTCTCTCTCTCTCTATCTATCTATCTATCTATCTATCCATCTATCTATCTATCTATTTATCTATCCAACTAACTATCTATCTATCTATCTACTTATCTCTCTCTCTCTCTCTCTCCTTCCCTCTCTCTCTCTCTCTCTCTCTCTCTCTCTCTCTCTCTCTCTCTCTCTCTCTCTCTCTCTCTCTCTCTCTCTCTCTCTCTCTCCCTCTCTCTTTCCCTCTCTCTCCCCCCACCCCCCTCTCTCTCTCGCCTTCTCTCAAATGAAACAAGAAAAGAGAGAAAACAAAACGTATCTTAAAGGTGACGAAAGAGGGAAGACGAGGAGGAGTAAAGGAAGAGAAGAGTCATCAGGGATAGTCCGTCTAGTCCCATAAAACAGACAGAGTAGAAAAGTAGAAGGAAGGCGCAGATAAGGCCGTCGGATAGATAGAAGGAGGAGCAGGAGGAGAATAAAGCTTGAGTTAAGGCTGAAGGTGGAAAGAGAACAATAAAAGGTGTTAGTAAGGACGAAGTGAAGAGCGCATGGACTTGTGAATATTCCATGTGTCGTGAGTGACATGACATTAGAATTGTAGGTGACGAAGGTGCCCGAGAGCCTTTGCGTAATTAGGAAGGCTTAATGAGGAGAATTGCTCGTTATAAAGTTTAGATTCTATGCGGTGGGATGTCGGTTTATTGGACATCTTTGTATGTGTGTGTGTGTGTGTTCCCTTCTGGCTTTGGAGAGAATTTATATCGTATGATATGATTTTTTTTTTTATGGGTTCCGCACATACAAAGACAAATAAAAACGGCACACGACGCGACACACATACACAGAAAAAATTAAAATGCACACGAATTCCTTCTCTTTCAAAATTCACTTTTTTTTTTTTTTTTTTTTTTTTTTTTTTTTTTTTTGAAGACGGATTCATAATCTGTCTCAGCCTATGAGAATCACAGATGGTGGTAATGAAAATCCACTCACCCACCCCCTATACCCCGCCCCCGCCCCTCGAAATCTTGACATTTTCCTGCCTTAATCTTAATCGTCCTGTCGTCGGCGGAAAGGACTCTGTCGTGAAAGGATCCACCAGAAATAGGATTCAATCCAGTCAATATGAAAGCTCGTTAATCATGTCGATCCATAGTAGTGGCTTCTAGAGAGAGAGAGAGAGAGAGAGAGAGAGAGAGAGAGAGAGAGAGAGAGAGAGAGAGAGAGAGAGAGAGAGAGAGAGAGAGAGAGAGAGAGATATGGTCTTGAATTACAGATTGATGACGACTTTTTGAAGTGGAGTTGATTGTTGAATCTTGGCTTTAATCAGCCGGTATTTAGTGTCATTTTTCAGTAATTACTCATGACATATGATGCGCGGATGCTGCATCTCGGGCTTTCCTTGGGAGGAAGAAGCACGTTCTCTGATTTCCTGGTCTGGCTGCCTCTACCGGAGGACTGAATGTTACCTGTTACCTGCTTTTTTTTTTTTTAAATTCATTTTGTGCCTTGATTATTTTGTTGATATTTTAACTTTTTTATCAACTCGAAAGGTCTTAATTTTTCTTCCTTTTTATTTTAGACATTAGAAGAAACGTTTTTTATATTTCTTTTTTGTATTGTTTTATTTTTCTATTATTGTTGTTTATGCTTTTTATAATTTTGCACGTTTTAGTTTATCTTTGCGTTTTTTTTCAGTTGTCTTTTTACCTATAATTATCTATTGAAGTATTTTATAAGATGTACGCCTCTGACGTCACCCTGGCAATATTTACATATTTTTAACAATAAAGTGAGATAGTCAGACAGTCAACGAATATGTTTCGTTTACCCAGTCCTCCGGAGTGCTTATCTAGCCGGCTGTGTCGCCATTTTGATATAGGCAAAGAAGTGAATAACGGTGACTACGTTCAAAGCTGACATTCTTTACTTAAGAGCTGGACGTGATCTGGAAGAATATTTTTATTTAAATGATTTGATCAGTTTTGTTTTCTATCAAACTCGTTGTTTCTTTTGTTTTCATTCTTAAACTTCTTCATATTTCTTAGCAGGGAGTTTAAGTGATTTGATTTGATAAAATTTACGTTTGTTTTTATTTTTGTCTTTATTTAACCAAACTTTTTGTTTGTTTTCTGCCGTATTTAGATTTGGAGTATCTTTATTCATTTATTTATTATCATTTTTTTTTCTTCATAAGGCAGATTTAACTAATTATTTTAGGTGCCATTAACAAATGTTCTTTTCATTTTCCATTTTGCATTAGTATATATTTTTTCCAATTAGTTTTAGTTTTCTTATTGTTAAGCTGATCATCAGAAAAGGATTATCACGTTGGAACAAACCCAAAAATTACCTCACCCCCCACGCCCACCACTTTGAGGGGTTTAAATTGACAGGGGTTAGCCAGGCCCTTGGCGCTTGTTTCCCTGGCCAGCATCAAGGGAAGGAAAAGGGTTACTTAACACTGTGACTTGATGAACTGGGACGGAACCACTGGGTTAACATTACACTACGTATGTTTTTTGTGATATCGTTTTCCGATACATGAGATTGTTTATGTGTATATATATATATAT
>BOPN01010044.1:11363-16363 GCA_017312705.2 Penaeus japonicus
TTTTTTTTTCATGATAATGATAATATTAATAATGACAGAAATGATAATAATAAAAATGAAGATGAAGATAAAAAAGATGATAATAATAGAAACAACAAAAATAACAACTATTTCGACAACATCAATAACATCAACAAAAACAATAATGATGATAGAAATGGTGATCATGATATATTTAGCAACAATAACAAAAAGTAGTGTATAATATAAACAACCGTAAAATCTTTTACTATAGTGATGATGGTTATAACAATAACAATATTTAAATAATAACAATAGCAACAGCAAAAACTAGAGGATCAACAAAAACTAAAATGATCAACAAGTGATACCAAAAGCAACAATATTGGTAATAAGGGAAATACTATGATAATGATAATGATGTTGATAATGAGAATAATATGGATGATAATAATGATGATAGTGATATTGATAATACACAATATAATACTGACAATAACGATTGCAGTAATGATGACAATGATAATCATGATTATAACAGTAATAATAATTATACAAACAATAATGATAATGACAGTAATAATGATAATGATAATGATATTAGCATAAATAACATTAAGTCATAATAATGAAGACGAGGATATTTTGATCATGTTGCCGATGATGATGATTATGATGATGATGTGATGATGATGATGACGATTATTATGATAATAGTAATCATATTGATAATAATGATATTACAGCTAATGATGAGAATGATAATAATAATAATAATGATATAACGATGATAATGATGATGATAATAATAATAAGAATAATACTAATGGCAATGATAATGATGATAATAATAACAGTAATGATAATGATGATAATAATTATAACATCAATAACAATGATAACAATAGTAATGATAATAAAAATGATGATGATAATGATGATGATCATGATGATGATACTAATAATGATAATAATAATAGTAATGATAATGATAACGATAATGTTAATAATAATGATAATAATAATAATAATGAAAATGATAATGATAATAATGATAACAATAATAATAATAATAATAATAATAATAATAATAATAATAATAATAACAATAATGATAATAATAACAATAATGATAATAATAATAATAATGATAATAACGGTTATGATAAAGATGATGATAATAAAATAGTAATAATAACCACCAATGAAAATGCTTACGAAGATGATCTAGTAAATCATGAAATGTCAAAAGGAAAAAAACAAGTTGGTACAGAGGAACAGAAAAAAATAAATAAATAAAATAAACCTACAACAGAAAATTGGCGGCAACTTGATAAAACAGACATACATACATCACAATGACTCATCACATCACACAGCAGAAGCCCTTGTAACATTAGGAAGACCAAGCTTTGAATACCAACTAGAATGCATGACATGTCCCGAAATTACAAAAGTCTGACATATGTACATTAAGCCACAATAGAACTTATGTATCTGGCTGCCTAAAGCTAGAACAAACAGTTTAACTTGAAAGACAAACTAAATAATAGAAGCAGTGAACGAGGATCTATGCAAATCAATGGGATATGACAGATCAGAAAACTAAAGAGAACACGAATATGAACCTGACCATTTTGTGATTTTCACATAATTACAGACACCGATAACAACGAGGAGACAATACAATATAAGTGTAAATCTAGACGAAGAAGAAGAAGAAGAAAAAAAAACATACTGATTTATGTCACATGACACGCATAAAGAAATACTGAACAGAGGATAGAGAACACAGAAACACATCAGGACAGAGAATGATCTTCAGGTCAAGTGGAACATATCAAAAGAGATAATACCAGTCGTAATTACAGCATCGGGGACAGCTACTATAAACGTGAAGGAATATATCCTGACTTTTGATATCAAAAACATTAAATCAATCAGGTGAAATAGAAAGAAAATGGATACACTTGATCTCGAATCCAAGATATTAGACAAACCTTGACTAGGTAGTGAATTCAAATATGATAGTAATAGTGGTAATGATGTAAATAATTATATTGACGGTAATAATGATAATAGGAATGATATCGATATGACAATAATGACAATAATGATAACAGTGTTAATGATAATGATAAAAACAATAACACTAATGATAAGAGCAATAACAATATCAACAATGATAATGGTGATAGTACTAATGACGAATATGATGATTGTTATTTTCATTGTTATCATTATCATCATTACTACTACTATTACTATTATTACGATGATTTATTTGATATTAACAACGACAACAATAATAAAATGTACAGGTAAATCAATAAGGTTTACCCTCACTGGTTCACAGGTTAAGATGCATTCACTGCACGTATTTCTAAGGGTAATCTCCTTTCCAAGGATATATTTCCCGTCCACCGTAAAACAAGTACCAATGGCACGGGTAAAAGTGTAATCTCTAGGTCTCTGAAAATCAAGTGGATTACGACGAGATGAAAACTGCGTCGCCGATACCTTCATCTGCACCCTAAGCGTGGCGGGTTCAGGGTGTTTGCAGAGGCTGGAAGAAAAGGAATTGACAAAAAGGAAAAAAAAAAAAAAAAAGTCTTTTATGCCGAGTCAAAAGAGCCTAAATGACTAGTGTTTTCGTAAATGAAGTGGGTTCAAAGAGATCCCCGAGGGGCTCGGCTGAGAGGAAAGTGATACTCTTGCTTTTATGTGTGCAGACTCAGGTTCTTTTTTTTTTCGGTGTATAGCGTACGAAAAAGCGTGCTATATGAAAACTTACGCAATGCCTTTAAATGCGGGTTAAGGGTCTTGATTTCTTCTGGCGGAACCTTTTTTTTTTTTTTTTTTTTTTTTTTGAGTGATGCAAAGAGGTCCTAATTGCATTTATTTATTTTTTTCTTTCAAGGTGTGAGATAGCGAGCGTTTGGTAGAGGAGTTGTATTCGCTTTAATTGCATTTGCTACATTGTAAGAAAGAAGACCTAAAAGAGCAGAAAGGATAGGGAATATTCACCTCTGATCTGCTGCGATGGTAAAAGAAAGCCCTCATTCATACTGCAATAGTGTGCTCTCAAAACTTCAGGAAGATCTTCGGTTTGATCACGGTTTTCTCTCTCTCACTCTCACTCTACCTCCCCCTCCCCCTCTCCCTCTCAGTCTCACTCTACCTCTCACTCTCAATCTCTCCGTCTCTCTCTCTCTATCTATCTATCTATCAATCTCTCTCTCTCTCTCTCTCTCTCTCTCTCTCTCTCTCTCTCAGTCTCACTCTACCTCTCACTCTCAATCTCTCCGTCTCCCCCCCCCCCTTCTCTTTCTCTCTTTCTGTCTTCCTTCCTCTACTTTTGCCTCCCTGTCCTCGCGAAGACATCGATGAAATATAATTGATGACACTCACTATCACTACCTGCTTCACTCTCCTCCGGACCCCCCCCCCAAAAAAAAAAAAAAAAAAAAAAATGAAGCGCAAGACAAGTCCTCGGACACAAGCCCCTTCACCTCCAGAACACGAACCCGAGCGATCAAACCTCGGGATGAAACTCGCAATCAAGACCAGGGTGTTGTGTAAGGCAACAACAATGCGACCCGAAGACACCCTCGAACTCCCACTACGGCCTTGGATCGCTTTACTCAGGCCATGTCAAGTGAATTAATACTCTTACCTGAGGCCTCTCGAGATAGACGCGCTGTCCTCCTTGGGGGCTTCGGGGCAACAGTGCTCTCCAATGGGTCCCCGAAGACGCTTTGTCACAGTAGAGAGGAAGGTGTGATAGGGAGAGGGAGGAAAGGAGGAAGGTGTGATTGGGAGAGGGAGGAAAGGAGGAAGGACTTGTGTAACGTGTGTTCCAAAGGAGGGGGAGAGTGTAAGAGAAAGCGAGTGAGAGAGAAAGAGATAGATAGAGAGAGAGAGAGAGAAAGTGAAAGAGAGAGAGAGAGCGAGAGAGAGAATGAAAGAAAAAAGAGAGAGAAAAAAAAATGAAATAATGAAAACAAAGAGGGAGAAAGAGAATGAGAGAATGAAAGAAAAGAGCGAGAAAGAGAATGAAAGAATAAAAAAAGAAAGACAAACAGACGAAATCAGAAGACAGAGAGAAGGAAAATGATAGAAAGGAGACAGAGGGAGGGAAACAAAGAAAATGAGAGAAAGTGAAGAGAAAAGATGGAACTCGAGAAAGAAACTAATATTTGTAGGAATCTCTCATTTATTTGTCGTCCGAAAATGGATCCTTGATCTGTATCTGCGCACGGAGTTGCACGAAAAGAGTTTGTACATTTGCAAGAGTAACTTGTATATGCTGTATGTGCAAAGGTGTCTCAGTGTTGCCTTGAACATGTTTGTCGTAAGTGTGTCACTTACCCTGTCTTTGATCGCTGACAACCTTGCTCTTCCCGCATCCCAAGTCTTTTGGTCGACGCGGTAATAGTAGCAATGTTCTCAAAGGCTTCCATCTGGTCATCGAGACCCCAATCTGCATAACTGTGGAGTCACCGACGTGGCCGGTGATGTCGCAATTACCAATGCTCCTCTTTCATCTCAGATGTCAGGTAATTCTGCTCGGGTCTCCGCTGGCACTTTGACGATATGTTTTGGTAGGTCTCTCTCTCTCTCTCTCTTTCTCTCTATCTCTCTTTCTCTTTCTCTCTCTCTCTCTCTCTCTCTCTCTCTCTCTTTCTCTCTTTCTCTTTCTCTATTTCTTTCTCTCTCTCTCTCTCTTTCTCTCTCTCTCTCTCTGTCTCTCTGTCTCTCTTTCTATTTTCTCACACATACACACACGCACACACACACACACACACACGCACATATATGTATATATATATATATATATATATATATATATATATATATATATATATATATATATATATATATATACATTTTTTTTTATATGTGTGTGTGTACATATACACATACATGAATACTGTATGTATATATATATATATATATATATATATATATATATATATATATATATATATATATTTTTTTTTTTATGTGTGTGTGTACATATACACATACATAAATAC
>BOPN01010045.1:0-7500 GCA_017312705.2 Penaeus japonicus
ATATATATATTCATATTTATACATCCATGTCAGCGTAGGATATGGGTTCGAAAATTCTTGAATGCAAGCGATCATAACAGTAAATATCTAATTGATAATACTGCCACTATTACTAATAATAATAACCTGATGATAATAATGGTTATGATAATGAAGAGGAAGATAGTGATCAAAATTATATAAAAAATGATAATAAATGTGACATCAGGAATAATGATGATAATGATAATAACGATAATGATGATGATAATGATAGTAATGACAATGATAAAAAAACAATAGTTTCAATAATGATGATTATGATCAAAATAGAAATAGTAGAAATGACAATGAAAATAATAAGAAAAATAATGATAGCGATACTAATGATAATCAAAATAACTCTGTAAATGATGATGATAATAACGATGACAATAATAGTGATAATGACACAAAAGATATGAAAAATAATGATAATGATTGTAATAAGAATAGTAATAAAAAGTTAATAACGAAAGTAATAACAATTATAATAATGGTAAAACATGATAATACATATCGTTTTACTTATATTATCAATTCTATCATTATAATGATAAATATTATAACATCAATAAAAAATGATTATGTTGGGGATGATACTGATAATAATGATAAAACAAAGATTATGATCAAAATAATTATGATAATAATTATAAAAATGATAGAAGTGGTATTGATTATAATCATAATGATGATTATGAAAATTATGATAATAATGACAATAAAACTGATAATATTAGTAATAATGATGATGAAAGTAATGATGATGATAACAATAACAATATCATTAATGATAATGAGAACAATAATAATAACAATAACTATTAAAATGATAGTAATAACATAATAAATGATGATAGTGCTAAAGATTTTAATGAGAATAAAGATGATGATGAAAACATTGATAATGATAGAAATTAAAGGAATTGGTAATAAAGATGATACTTATAGTAATAAAAATAGTAGTAATAGCAGCAACAAAAATAGTATATATGAAAATGATGATAATAATGATAACGATGATGATCATTACAATACAGCAATAAGGAATAAGTTAGATAACAATGGTGATAGTAACATGATGAGGATAATGATAATGATGGTAATGATAATAAAGATTTTGATAACAATGATAATAGTAATAGCAATGATAGTAATAATAATCTTAAAGATGATGATAATATCAATAACAACAACAGCAACAATACCAACTATAATGATAATAATAATAATGATGATGATAATGATGATAATAATGATAATGATAATAATGACAAAGATAATGATAACAATAATGATGATGATAATAATAATCCTAAAATCAATTATCATGATAGTAATAATGATAGTGATGATGAAAATAACAATGATAACTTTAATGATGATAATCTTATTAGTAAGAATAGTAATGATGACGTTGATGATGATAATAGCAAAGGCAGTGATAACGGTAATGAGAAAATATAGTAATAAAAAAAAATAAAAACACTAACAGTGGTAATCATGGTAATAAAAAAGCAATAACAATAATGATAATGACGATGATAGTGATAAAAATAACGCTAATGATAAAAACAATATTAATGATAATAACAGTAATGATGAAAAAGGAAAGTATTAACGAAAATTAAAACCAACGCTAACGGTAATAATAATGACGATACTAATACGAATATTCGTAATCATTATGATAAAAACCAACACCAATATTGATTAACACTAATAAGATATTACTCTCTTGAGCAATAATCAACATAAATATCTTTGCAACCATCCCCAGCCTCTAATGACAATGCAAATTATACCTCAGTAGCAATAAAACCTATGACCCGATTTTCCTAAAAGCTCTTCACATGTGTGTCATTGTGCGTTAAGGTGCACAACGAATACGAAACGCGTTGTACACAAATTCGTACCCAGCACACTGTCCCTGTTAATTATGTATGCCGTTCTGTTGCGGAGACAGGATTTCGTAAATATTGTTAAGGATCCGGTCGGAGGTTCACACAGTGCTTTCGAATGCATTGTTAAATAAACTGGTTGGTATGACATGGTATGCTCTTTGAGTTATTTTTTATTTATTTATTTTTTTTTACATGTCTTTGGGTGTGTGGGTGGGGGGGGGGCATAGGGGGAACTTCTCGATTTGTTTTTTGTTTTTAATGCTTATTTCTTTTCTCTTCCGGGTTTGATTGGTAAGAAAGAAGGAAAAAAAGAAGAGAGAATCAAGCGTATTGTTATCAAAATAAGATACGTTTGTACATCATTCTTGTCGTGTCGTAAGACAAAGCTCCTAAGTGTATCTAGTAAACAATTCTTTGCCACGGGGGCTCTGCAACATACACAAGATACGTGACATCAAAAGAGAGCCTATAATAAAGTACTACCTTTGCCAAGTCTTCCTAGTTCCGCTCTCGGGAACTTGGGATAAACCGAGCTCGCCGGTGCCTCCACGTCGGGTCTCAGGTGCCCTTCGATGACGATCAAGTTCGTCCAATTTTCGATATGTCGCCCTTTCCTATTTTCAATTTGCTATGCTCGCTCAGCTTGCGGTAAAGAGGAATTCGCAGAGAATGATATAAAATTTAACGGATTCCGCTTGGGAAGGTTAGTGAGAGAGAGAAAGTGAGTGGTCACGCTGTCCTTGGCTGATACCTGTGCAGAGTATTATTGTTTAGTGTATTTTATTGTATAAGATTCAATGAAAGAGCTTTTATAATTGAGGGAAATAATGTCTTATTATTCTTATATCAAATTAGGAATCTGAAAGGGAAATATTAGATCTGGAAATGGAGTTATATAAAAACTTAAAAAAGATATACTGGAGATGTCATCTCCTTGAACACAAATAAACGGAATTACATGCATGTATATGTATACAAATACAAAAACACATATATAGCATACACATAAACGCGCTGTCACTGTATGTCACTGTATCTAATCTAACCTAACCTAATCAAAACCCACCTAAACATAACCTAACCTAACATATCCAAAACCCACCTAAACATAACCTAACCTAACATATCCAAAACCCACCTAAATATAACCTAACCAAACTCAAAACCCATCTAAATATATAACCTAACCTAACCAAAAATAAACCTGAATCTAACTTAACCCTAAAATCGTGAACGCATTCAATGAATTATCGAATTAACTGTCACTAACATCATCATTATGTCAATGAATCCTGTTCCTATATGTCATTAGGAGTAGCGAGAGACGCTGTCACCCTAACTCCTCGCCCATTCATCAGATAAGTGTAAGTAAACAGTGTCAGTTTGAGGGAGTGTGTCATTAAGGAAGGAGTTTACGTTTATTTTTGGTCCTTCAAGTTGTATTTGATAAGAAAGGTCCATGTTGCAATTAGTGTGAGGGTGTAGGGTGTGTCTGTCCCTTTTTTCCATCTTGTGATATTGGATTTGGATTTTTTTTTTTCTCTCTTTTCTTTTCTGATTTCTCTCTTTTTTTTCGTGTATTCATGTACGTTTTTTTTCTTTCCGTTCTTCTTTTTCTTCTTCCTTCGCTTCTCCAATGCCTGCCCCTTGTATGATTTTCTCCCACTTCGCAGTTCTCCCGGTTTCTGTCCTCTCGTTTCTCCTCTCATCTTCCTTCTTTTTTCTCTCTTTCCTTCTATCTTTCTCTACCCCTCTCCCCATCCCTCCTCTCCCTTCCCTCTCTTCCATCTTTCTTCCTCTCTCGTCCCATTCCTACTAACCACTATTGTCTTCCTGCTTTCTCTCCTCCCCTTTCTTCCTTCCCCTATTCCTATCCTCTCCACTCTCCTCTTTCCCTTCCCTCCTTCCTCCACCCCTCTCCTCCCACACCACTTCTCCCCTCTCATCTTCCTGCTTCCATTTCTCCCATCATCTCCCCTTTTCCTCCTTTCCCTCCTCCTTCAACTATCCTCCTCACCTCTTTCCCTTCTCTCCTTCCTCCATCCTTCTCCCCCTCTCCTCTTCTTCCCTTTCCCTCCTCCCACCCCTCCTTCTCTCCCTCTCCTCCCACCCCTCCTTCTCCCCCTCTCCTCCCACCCCTCCTTCTCCCCCTCTCCTCCCACCCCTCCTTCTCCCCCTCTCCTCCCATCCCTCCTTCTCCCCCTCTCCTCCCATCCCTCCTTCTCCCCCTCTTCTCCCACCCTTCTCTTTCTCCCCCCTCTCCCCATCCCTCCTTCTCCCCTCCCCATCCCTCCTTCTCCCCCTCTCATCCCATCCCTCCTTCTCCCCCTCTCATCCCATCCCTCCTTCTCCCCCTCTCCTCCCACCCCTCCCTCCCTCCCACCCCTCCTCCTTCCCCCCTCTCCTCCCATCCCTCCTTCTCCCCCTCTCCTCCCATCCCTCCTTCTCCCCCTCTCCTCCCATCCCTCCTTCTCCCTCTATCCCATCCCTCCTTTCTCCCCCCTCTCCTCCCATCCCTCCTTCCTCTCCTCCCATCCCTCCTTCTCCCCTCTCCCCCATCCCTCCTTCTCCCCCCCTCTCATCCCATCCCTCCTTCTCCCCTCTCCTCCCATCCCTCCTTCTCCCCCTCTCCTCCCATCCCTCCTTCTCCCCCTCTCCTCCCATCCCTCCTTCTCCCCCTCTCCTCCCATCCCTCCTTCTCCCCCTCTCCTCCCACCCCTCCTTCTCCCCCTCTCCTCCCACCCCTCCTTCTCCCCCTCTCCTCCCACCCCTCCTTCTCCCCCTCTCCTCCCATCCCTCCTTCTCCCCCTCTCCTCCCATCCCTCCTTCTCCCCCTCTCCTCCCATCCCTCCTTCTCCCCCTCTCCTCCCATCCCTCCTTCTCCCCCCCTCTCTCTCCTCCCATCCCTCCTTCTCCCCCCTCTCCTCCCATCCCTCCTTCTCCCCCTCTCCTCCCACCCCTCCTTCTCCCCCTCTCCTCCCACCCCTCCTTCTCCCCCTCTCCTCCCACCCCTTCTTTCTCCCCCTCTCATCCCATCCCTCCTTCTCCCCTCCCTCCCACCCCTTTCTCCCCCTCTCCTCCCATCCCTCCTTCTCCCCCTCTCCTCCCACCCCTCCTTCTCCCCCTCTCATCCCATCCCTCCTTCTCCCCCTCTCCCCCATCCCTCCTTCTCCCCCTCTCCCTCCCATCCCTCCTTCTCCCCCCCTCTTCTCCCACCCCTTCTCCCTCCTCCCACCCCTCCTTCTCCCCCTCTCCCCCATCCCTCCTTCTCCCCTCCTCCCCCCCCCTCCTCCCCCCCCCCCTCCCACCCCTCCTTTTCCCCCTCTCCTCCACCCTCCTTCTCCCCTCTCCACCCACCCCTCGTCTTTCCCCTCTCCTCCCTCCTTCGCCTCCCCCTCTCATCCCATCCCTCCTTCCTCCTTTCCCTTTTTCCCCTCATTCGTTGAACAAAAGAAATCTGAACCCTTTACAAGGCGCTGAACCTTTTTACATCATTTGTTAATCACATTCCTGTCAACTCGAATGCCTCCCCTCATTATGAACCCGGTGCGAGATGGTCATCAATATTTCGGCTTTTTTTCTGTTTTCTCGATCCCCACGCTTTTCTCTTGATTATTTCTTTCATTCTTTTTTCTCTCTTTCTCTCTCTATCGTATTTTTTTTATTTCTGTCTCTCTCTCTCGTATTTTTTTGTTCATATCATTTCTTTCTCTTTCTCTCGTATTCTTTATTTATTTCTCTCTCTTTCGTATTCTTTCTCTCTCTCTCTCTCTCCTCTCTCTCTCTCTCTCCTTCTCTCTCTCTCTCTCTCTCTCCCCTCCCTGCCATCCCTCTTCCCTCCCTCACTGCCATCTCTCCCTTCCTCCCTCCCTCTCTACCATCCCTCCTTTCCTCCCTCCCTCCCTCCCTCCCTCCCTGCCATCCCTCTTCCCCCCCTCCCTCTTCCCTCTCTCCCTCCCCCCCTCCCTGCCATCCCTCTTCCCTCCCTCCCTACCATCCCTCTTCCCCGCCACCCTGCCATCCCTCCCTCCCTGCCATCCCTCTTCCCTCCCTGCCATCCCTCTTCCCTCCCTTCCTCCCTCCTTGCCATCCCTCTTCCCCGCCTCCCTGCCATCCCTCTCCCTCCCTTCCTCCCTCCCCGCCACCCTGCCATCCCTCTTCCCCGCCTCCCTGCCTCTCCGTCCCTCCCTGCCATCCCTCTTCCCTCCCTACCATCCCTCTTCCCTCCCTACCATCCCTCTCCCTCCCTCCCTCCTCCCTGCCCATCCCTCTTCCCCGCCCACCCTGCCATCCCTCCCTCCCATCCCTCCTTTCCTCCCTCTCTGCCATCCCTCCCTGCCTCTCCGTCCCTCCGTCCTTCGACCTCCTTGCCCGTGAGCGGCGGAGGCCCGGCGTCGTCCGAGCTATTATACAAACATGGAAACGTCCGCGTGCGTGGCGGGGACTTCGGGAGGGTCGGCTAATAGTATGACACCTCACGCTTCGTCCTCCTTCTTCTCTTCTTCCTCTTCCTCCTCCTCTTCTTTTTCTTTCTCTTCTTTCTCTTCTTTCTTCTTTTTCTTCTCTTTTTCCTCCTGATTAGTCTTCTTTTTCTTTTTCTTCTTCTGCTTCTTCTGATTCTTTCTTTTCCTCTTCTTGTTCTTCTTACTTCTCCTCTTCTTTTTCCTATTTCTCCTCCTCCTACTGCTTCTTTTTTTTCTTCTTTTCCTCTTTTGTTTTTTCTTCTTATTATTATTTTCTTCCTTCTCCTCCTCCTCCTCCTCCCGCTTCTTCTTCTTCTCCTCCTCCTCTTGTTCCTCCTTCTTCTCCTGTATATATGTATATATATATATATATATATATATGTGTGTGTGTGTGTGTGTGTGTGTGTGTGTGTGTGTGTGTGTGTGTGTGTGTGTGTGTGTGTGTGTGTGTGTGTGTGTGTGTGTGTGTGTGTGTGTATGTGTCTTTATCTATCAACCTTTCTCTTTATATTTATCAATTCTCCTTTTGTCTATTTCTGCTTCAATCTTTGTCTCGTTGCATCCCCTTCCCTCATTTTAATAGCGTTATTTTATATTTTACATATTGTTACATTCATAGCCATCCTGCCACATTAACAAACAAAGCACTCGTGCATTCCCACAAAATTAGCAAAGTAAAATACATTCGTGTTAAAAAACATGATGACTTAGAATATGCAAAAAACAAAAACAATGCTAGTGCTTATGTGTTGGTAAGGAGAGGGAAGGTGGGGGGGGGATATTTGGGGGAGGGAGGGGAGGGGGGAGAAGATGAGGGGAAAAAAATAATTTGGAGAGAAAGAGTGTGGGAGGGAAAGCTGGTTGGAGGAAGGGAGGGGAGGGAGAGTGGAGGGGAGGGAAGGGGAAAGGGAGTGGGAGAAGAGGAAGAAGGGGAGGGGATATGTTGAGGGAGGGTAGTAACCGAGAGGGAGAGGGAGGAGAGGGGGAGAAAGGATGGTGAGTGGGTATAAAGCGGGAAGAAAGGGGAAGGGGGAGAGGGGAGAGAAAAGGAGAGAAAGAAAAAAGGAAGATAAAATCATAACACAAGAAAAATACACACTGACAAAAGAGGA
>BOPN01010045.1:12500-15000 GCA_017312705.2 Penaeus japonicus
CTCCTTCCTCCTCGCCTATCCTCTTCCTTTGCTTCTTCTTATTATTATTATTCCTCTTCCTCCTCCTCCTTCTCCTCTTCTTTCTCCTCCTCCTCCTTCTCCCCTTTCTCCCCTTTCTCCTCTTGAGCCTCCTCCTTCTCCTCCTCTTCCTCGCCTATCTTCCTCTTCTTCTTCTTCTTTTTTCTTCTTCTTCTTCTTCCTCTTCCTCCTCCTACTTCTTCTCCTCCTCCCCATTTTCCTCCTCCTCCTCCTCCTTATCCCCTTTCTCTCCTTTCTCCCCCTTTTCCTCCTTCTCCGCTTTCTCCCCCTTCTCCTCTTGACCCTCTTCCTTCTCCTCCTCCTCCTCCACCTCCTCCTCTTTCTCCTCCTATCTGTTGGAATAACTATCATAAGGCACCTCAATATAAATACAAATGTACATTTCCCTCAACAACTGAACAACTATTCGCACTACAACAGGTATCGACATTTCCAACAGCAATAAAAGCAACCTTTTCCAACAAGAACAGGAAGTTTATTTTCCAACAGCAACCTGGAGCAGGAAGAGGGAGGGAGGGTATAGGAGGAGGGAAAAAGTGGGAGGAACGGGAGGGGAAGAGGGGGAGAAGTGGAAGAAAGGTGGCGGAGGAGAGAGAAATGTGGATGAGGAAGATGGGGAAGGAGGAGAGAAGGGGAAGAAAGATGGCGGAGGAGGGAGAAAGGTGGATGAGGAAGATGGGGAAGGAGGAGAGAAGGGGAAGAAAGGTGGCGGTGGAGGAAGAAATGTGGATGAGGAAGATGGAGAAGGGGGAAAGAAGGGGAAGAGAGGAGAAGAGGAAGAAAGGTGGCGGAGGAGGGAGAAATGTGGGTGAGGAAGATGGAAAAGGGGACAAAGAAGGGGAAGAGAGAAGAGAGGAAGAAAGAGGGGAAAAAAAGTGGTGGGAGAAAGAGAGGGGTGGGTTGGTGAGGGGGGAAGGTGGTGGGGGGGGGGGTGTCAGTCTGAGGTTAAGGACCACCAAGATAGTTGATAATGAATCAAGTATTCTTCACTAATGAGCAAAAAATGAATGTTGAAAAATAAATCGAGATCAAAGGAAAAGTCTTAGAATTCGAAAATAGACAAATTCACGTGTAAATAGATAAACAAACGTAACACACAAACACGCATCAAGTACATATATACTTTGCCCTATTCTATATGTATATCTAAACAGATATTTATTTATCTATTGATATCTATCGCTCGCTTTAATGAAACCATAAGTAATAATAAATGTGTAATAATGAAAAATAGAATAATATCAATAACACTTGATAATAAAGACATAATTTGCAACATGAAACAGTATCATTGACAATGAAAACAATTTCAACATTCAGAATAGAAATATGTACAGAATAATAATACTTGCAGGAAAATTTGATTAGGTTATCAATAATGATCATGATGACAGTGATAACAAAGACAAAATGATAACTTTCATAAGATCCATATTATTGAAGTGTGTTGCAAAGAATCATCATCATTAACTAAGCAAAACTAAAATTAATCATAAAATATGTACGATTACGATTATGAAAAATAATAACAATGAGGGATATAGAAAGGATCACGATATATGAAAAGGATTCAGGTATCATATATATAAAACAATTAAAGAAACATATATGTAAAATACTGAAATACCTAAAAGAATACCAAAATACGAAATTAGTACCGAAATATAACCTCCGGATTTCTCTGACAACATTTTATATATACTTTTTGTTTTTATTCTTTGTCGTCTTCTTCTCGTTGTTTTTCTTTCAATATATATATATATTTTTATTGAGGCGTCGGGAAAGGATATAGAGAAACAGTACAATTAAGATAGAATCAATATACCAAAATAAGGACATCGTCTACCGTTCTTTTATAGTTCCCCCTTCTTCTAAATATCCACAGTATATAAAACTCTAACAACTACCAACATCATCAAATATAATATTTTGATTCATCGGTAAAGGCTACGAAATTGCTCCTACTTTCCTTTAATCACGGTGTTCATTTTCACCTGCAATAGCCTGTCCTAGCTTGCAATAGCCTGATTAATGTCGCTGAGGCTTCACTTCGTTGCTTAGGTGAACTCGACACAAATATGATGATGACCTGAGGGGAAAAAATCAAACTATTTGAAGATTAGACTTTTTTTAATTAAAAAAGAGATCTTTAGTCCATTTAATAGGAAGGGTTTAAGTAGAGATAACTAGACTTCCGTAATGCCAACATGGGTATTGTATTTCACTCGTATCACTATGACACTGAGCGCTATGTGTGTAATGTTAACTTTACCTTTTGGAAACTAGTGTTTGAATGTAGCGAAAGAAAGCGTTATATTGGGACTGGTGAATAGATCTATTGGTGATATTGGTTGCAATATGAACAACAACAATATTGGAGTTGTGATTATAATGACTATGGTGATAACATGGTAATGAACATAGTGAGAATTTTACTAGACACACATAAAAACTATTAAGA
>BOPN01010045.1:20000-22500 GCA_017312705.2 Penaeus japonicus
GTTGCATTTTGCGTTTTTTGAGCACGTATTTTATTATCATCGTCCTTGTCTTTTATCAGATCAATTGATTACAGTTTTTAGCATTACTTTAGTTGTTTTGTTTTTGCTGTTATCAAAATTCGATTTGTTATCATTTTGTTTTGTTTTGTTGATGGTGTGTTATTACTATCGCTATTATTATCTTTATTGTGTTATTGTTGTTGTTATTGTTGTTGTTATTATTGGTGTTATCCTTTTTTATTATCATTGATATGATCATAACTATTATTGGTAATATCATTGTGATCTTATCACTTTATCATCATTATTATCATTATCATCATTATCATATAATCTTTATCATTACAAGCAAAATACCATACGGAATAAAATGGAGGAAAACAAAACAAAGGAATTAATCAAATCAACGCAAAAAATAATACATAGGTAAGCAATAAATCCAACATAATGAAACAAACTGAAGCGAAAATAAATTTTGGTAATTAACGATAATCATATAAAAAAACGAAACCAAAAGGAAAGAAAATAACGAGAAAAAATCAAAAACAAAAGAAAAAAACACACACACACAACAACACATCAATACCGTAATTAAAATCACGCGAACGAAACGAAACGAGGTGGAAAAAAGAACGAACCAAAGGGAAATG
Source organism: Penaeus japonicus (assembly GCA_017312705.2). Classification (NCBI taxonomy): domain Eukaryota; kingdom Metazoa; phylum Arthropoda; class Malacostraca; order Decapoda; family Penaeidae; genus Penaeus; species Penaeus japonicus. The sequence goes on from BOPN01010045.1 coordinate 20,651, forward strand.
CATTTCATCACCGAAAGCAGGATCAGATAAACATCAATAATCATTATTTTTGTTACGTCGAGAGCATCTTGAAAGAGCTGAGTCATTGATCTTAAGGCTTCGACGATTCCGCCATTGACGCTGAAGCTGGACAGATTTTCCGATTCTCTTCTCCTTCTCCTTGTTGCTTATTCTCATTCTTTTTTCTTTCTTTTCTTTTCTTTTTGCGTGTTTTTTTTTTCTTCTTCTTTCTTTCTTGTTCTTTGTTGTTTTGTTTTTTCGTCTTTTGCTTTTCTTCTTTTTTTTTTATTTCTTTCCTGCTTCTTATTCCTCTTCATACTTCCTTCTTCGTTTTCTTTTCTTATTGTTGATTTTTTTTTCTCATTCCTTTTCCTATTGTTCTCTCTCTCTCTCTCTCTCTCTCTCTCTCTCTCTCTCTCTCTCTCTCTCTCTCTCTCTCTCTCTCTCTCTCTCTCTCTCTCTCTCTTTCTTTTTTCTGACTCTTCCTTATTTTTCTTTTCTCTTTCTTCCAATTTTTTCGACAATTTTGTTTGTTTGCTTGTTTTATTGTCCTTATTCTTTTCTTTTAATTTCCATCATTCTTCCTCTCCCGATTTCTGTTTTAATTTTCTCTTCTTCTTTTCTCTCTGCCTTCTTTTTCTCTCGTCTTTCTTCATCATTATCTTACTTTTCTTATCTTACCTCTTTTTCCTCTTTTCTTTCTCCTTCATCTTCTTTGTCAGGTTTTCTTATTTCTCTGCGCCTCGCGCTGAATCATTTGTGATTCCTTTATTCCTTATCTCTATCTCTATCTTTCTCTCTCCATCTCTATCTCTCTTTATCTATCTAGCCATCTATCTATCCATCTATCTTTATTTTATTCTCTCTCCCTCTCTCTCTCTCTCTCTCTCTCTCTCTCTCTCTCTCTCTCTCTCTCTCTCTCTCTCTCTCTCTCTCTCTTCTCTCTCTCTCTCTCTCTCTCTCTCTCTCTCTCTCTCTCTCTCTCTCTCTCTCTCTCTCTCTCTCTCTCTCTCTCTCTCTCTCTCTCTCTCTCTCTCTCTCTCTCTCTCTATCTATCTATCTATCTATCTATCTATCTCACGTACCACCTAGCTTATCGAAGGTCAACCCAAGCTGACCTCAGATAAACACGGAGGTCATGTCAGCAGTCCGCCTGTAAGTCCATCTCCTGAACTTCACCTTTTTCTTGGCTGTCTTGCTTGCTTTCGCATCACCTCCTCTCATGCAATCTTACTCTTCACTTGCGAGATGTGCAGTCGCCCCCCTTGAACCACATAGATCATTCAATCTTATGTGCTAATTCCCCTGCTCTAACTAATCAATTGTAGGTACCATGGAACAATCTGCAACAGTCAATTCTGCAACAATCAACTCTGCTGCGGCAATCAATTCTTGATTTCATTTTGCGTTAGTATTCCCCTGTCCTTCGATCTCTCCCTCGTCTCTTTCATCAAGTCTTCCATCTATCCATCTTTTACGTATCGCCTCTCTGGTCACTCGCTCGGCCTGGGGAGACTAGGGGCGTGTGGTAGGAGGGGGGGAGGGGGGGAGGGAATGGATTGGAAGGGAGGGGAAGGAAGGGAGGAGAGGGAAGGGTAGATGGGGAAAGGAGGAGAGGGGGATGGAGGGAAGGGAAGAGGGAGGGGGTATATGGGGGAAAGGGAGGGAAGGGAGGAGGGAGGAGGGAAGGAGAAGCAGGCAGACGAGACGGGGGGGGGGGGGGTTGGATGGAGGGGAGGGGAGGGGAGAGGAGGGGAGTAAGGGTAGGCGGAAGGGGAAAGGGGAGGGGAAAGAAATATAGGAAGGTTATAATAACGAGAGAGAGAGAAAGAGAGAGAGAGAGAGAGAGA
>BOPN01010046.1:15000-17500 GCA_017312705.2 Penaeus japonicus
TCATCATTATCATCATCATCTACATCATTTGTGTGATGTATATATATATATATATATATATATATATATATATATATATATATATATATATGTGTATGTGTGTGTGTGTGTGTGTGTGTGTGTGTGTGTGTGTATACATACATATACATATATTCATATATAAACACATACACACACACACACACACACACGCACACACACACACACACACACACACACACACACACACACACACACACATATATATATATATATATATATATATATATATATATATATAAACATACATACATACATATATAAGTACATATGTAAGTATGTTAGCATATATGTATACATATACAGAGAAAGAGGAAAAGAGAGAGAGAGAGAGAAAAAAAAAAAAAAAACGCAAACAGCTGCAATAAGCAAACCAAACCAAACCAAACCAAACAAAAAAACCTTAGATCTTCACTCCAGTCATAAAAAAAAAAAAAAAAAAAAAAAAAACGGGACATGAAGCAGCCAGTGTAAAAATGCTGTGATATTCAATACCGCTGCAATATGTTTGCAAGCGAAACTAATACTCTGGACATGGTGTGTTGCAAAGAATATCCCTGAATGTAATGAGTCTATCATATCATTTTTTTTTCTTTTTTATCTTTAATGTTTCTTCTCATTGGGTTGTGTCTATGTTACATTTGATTTTGATCTAAGAGAAATGACAAATAAGTGTGATTAACCATTGACAAAAAGATAATTACCGTAATACCTTTATTTCTTAAGTGACAAAAACAACACCGAGAGAAAAGGGACAAAGAGAAATTTAGAAATAAAGAACAAATTCAAAAAGAAATAACATGAAGAGGGACGGAGAGAGGAAGGGGTCGGAGGGGGGGGGGGGGATAAAAAGACTACAGAGATTCCCCGTACTCACTCGAGAGCATTAACATAATGCTATATATCCACCGGAAATATAGTGTGGAATTTTTTTTCTCTTTCAGAACGGGGGAGACGGAATATCAATATGCTCCGGTGTTTTAATAGCTAATAAGTTCCCTGCGCGGAGAAAGTGGACGGACGACCAAGCTGTTTTATTATGGATGGAAATCTTTCTCTCTTTCCTCTTTCCCTCTGTTCGGTGCACGTCACCTGTCTTCTGCTTCCTCTTCCCTCTGTTCGGTGCACCTCACCTGTCCTCTGTTTCCTCTTCCCTCTGTTCGGTGCACCTCACCTGTCCTCTGTTTCCTCTTCCCTCTGTTCGGTGCACCTCACCTGTCCTCTGTTTCCTCTTCCCTCTGTTCGGTGCACCTCACCTGTCCTCTGTTTCCTCTTCCCTCTGTTCGGTGCACGTCACCTGTCTTCTGTTTCCTCTTCCCTCTGTTCGGTGCACCTCACCTGTCCTCTGTTTCCTTCTTCCTCTGTTCCTGCACCTCACCTGTCCTCTGTTTCCTTCCTCTCTGTTCGGTGCACCTCACCTGTCCTCTGTTTCTCTTTTTCCTCTGTTCGGTGCACCTCACCTGTCCTCTGTTTCCTTCTTCCTCTGTTCGGTGCACGTCACCTGTTCTTCTCTGCTTCCTCTTCTCCCTCTGTTCGGTGCACCTCACCTGTCCTCTGTTTCCTCTTCCTTCTGTTCGGTGCACCTCACCTGTCTTCTGCTTCCTCTTCCCTCTGTTCGGTGCACCTCACCTGTCCTCTGTTTCCTCTTCCCTCTGTTCGGTGCACGTCACCTGTCTTCTGTTTCCTCTTCCCTCTGTTCGGTGCACCTCACCTGTCCTGTTTCCTTCTCTGTTCGGTGCACCTCACCTGTCCTCTGTTTCCTCTTCCCTCTGTTCGGTGCACCTCACCTGTCCTCTGTTTCCTCTTCCCTCTGTTCGGTGCACCTCACCTGTCCTCTGTTTCCTCTTCCCTCTGTTCGGTGCACCTCATCTTTCCTCTGTTTCCTCTTTCCTCTGTTCGGTGCACCTCATCTTTCCTCTGTTTCCTCTTCCCTCTGTTCGGTGCACCTCATCTTTCCTCTGTTTCCTCTTTCCTCTGTTCGTTGCACCTCATCTTTCCTCTGTTTCCCTCTTCCTCTGTTCGCACCTCATCTTTCCTCTGTTTCCTCGTTCCTCTGTTCGTTGCACCTCATCTTTCCTCTGTTTCCTCTTCCCTCTGTTCGGTGCACCTCATCTTTCCTCTGTTTCCTCTTTCCTCTGTTCGTTGCACCTCACCTGTCCTCTGTTTCCTCTCCCCTCTGTTCGTTGCACCTCTCTTTCCTTCTATCTTTGCACCTCCCTTTGTCAAGCTCACTTCATTGGTCCTCCGTTTCCTCTTCACTTCGTCAGGTTCACTTCGTTTGTCCTTTTCTCTTTCCCAATATCCCCGACAGGTTACCCTCGCCTGTCCTCTCTTTCCTTCTTCCTTCGTAAGGTTTTTCCTCATTTGTTCTCTCTTTCCTTCTTCCTTCGTCAAGTTTATCCTCTCTTCCCTTCTTCCTTCGTAAGGTTTATCCTCATCTGTCCTTTCTTTCCTTTTTCCT
>BOPN01010046.1:25000-26511 GCA_017312705.2 Penaeus japonicus
TTTCTGGATCTTCTGTGAGCGGAAAGAGGGAGTAGCTTTTTTTTCTTTTCTTTTTTTCTTTTTTTTAGGAGACATACATTATCCGAATTTCCTCAGCTCCTCCTCCTCTTCCTTCATCTCTTCTTCTTCCTCCTCCATCTCCTCCTCCTCCTCTTCCTCCTCCACCTCCTCCTCCTCCCCCTCCTCCTCCTCCTCCTCTTCTTCCTCCTCTTCTTCCTCCTCTTCTTCCACCTCCTCCTCCTCTTCCATCTCCTCCTCCTCCTCTTCCTCTTCTTCCTCCTTTTCCTCTTCTTCTTCCCCCTCCTCGTCCTCTACCACCTCCTGCTCCTCCTCTTCCTTCTCCTCCTCCTTCTCCTCCTCCTCCTCCACCTCCTCTTCCTCTTCCTCCTCCTCCTTTTCCTCTTCCTCCTCCTCCTCCACCTCCTCTTCCTCCTCTACCTCTTCTGGCTCATCTTCCTCCTCTTCCTCTTCTTCCTCCTCTTCCTCTTCTTCCTCCTCCTTCTCTTCCTCTTCTTCCTCCTCCTCCTCAACTCCTTCTCCATCAGCTTTAAAATCGGCAGCGAAGATAACCTTGTTACCCATGAGTGTCTTCTTATGAATCCCCCCCCCCCCCATATATGAATGCGTGTGTGTTGTTTTTTCTATGCATTAATATTTACAAGCATATTTTGTTGTTTCTTTTCTCTGAAGGTAATTAGAGGTAGATAATTATGATGATGGTAATGCTGATAAGGCAATACTAATGATAGTGACAATAATGATAATAATGGTAATGATAAAAAGCAATGATAAAAACAAAAGTATTAATAACGATGATAACAATGAATAAGAAAAAAACCCTGTTGCAATCGGACCTTCAACGAACGAAGAAATTTCAAAACGGACTCAAAGAGAAGAAATTATTAAATTCGCAAAAGGTCGCACGAGCTCCGACATCAGGTTGTGTTAATCTGTCAAGACTGTAATTCTCGTATTTATTTTTCTTATAATTTTCCTTTTTTATTTCTATTTATAAATAAAGTTATTGTACGCTGTATTGGGAACCTGAGTAACCTTTATTATCCTGATTACCGTTTGATAGCATAATAAGTAGAAGAGCAACCTTAATTATCCTAATTAACGTTTGATAGCATAATAAGTAGGAAGTTTGCAACCACGTCGTAAAGATACTTCATGGACTTCATGTTTCCTCTTCCAGGCTTAGGACTAAATATTCGTCGTACTTTTAAATTATCATGCAATGATAATGCAATAGGTGTTATGAAAAGATGATTCAGGGATGATTGCAGGAAAAGAGAGGGAAATTTTCCTTTATCTAAGGGGAAATATTTTTGATTGCAGGGATTTTTTTCATAGATAATTTCTTATGTTAATTTATGGGACTAATCTTTGTTAGCCGCACACTCAAACACACACACACACACACACACACACACACACACACACACATATATATATATAAATATATATATATATATAGATATGTATATATATGTATATAAATATATATA
>BOPN01010048.1:7500-10000 GCA_017312705.2 Penaeus japonicus
GTTAATCTTATCATTAAAAAAAAAAAAAAAAAAAAAATGTGTGTGTATGTGTGTGTGTGTGAAACAACAACAATGATAAAAGATTGAATTGTGGTAATGATATCAATAAACAAAATAATGGCGATGACTAAAATAACAACAATAATAATGATGGTGATAATGCTAATAGTACTGCTAATGATTATCGAAACAACAATGCTAACAAAGAATAATTGTATGATTGATAATAAAGATAATGATAGTAATGATGATAGTGATGATAACGATTATCATAACATAAAAAACAACGGGAATAATAATGTTTATAAAAACAATAACTGTATTAATGATTTATGATAGTAATAGTAATAATGAAAACAACAATGATAATACTAATAATAAGGATAATGATAACTTTGATTATAATAATATCGATAATGATGACAATTATAATAGCAATGATAATGATAATAATAACAAAGATAATAACAATGATAACAATCATAATAATTATAATATAAATATGATATAAGATAATAGCAATAACCACAACATCACAAGGACGATAAAGACTATTATCACGGTAATAAACGAAGGCTGTCGACCTTATGACTTATTCTGAATTCATGAATGAGTTTGAATGACATGTAATTGTTTGCTTCGGTAGAGGGGGGGTGGGTGGGTGGGGGGAGTTAGCGTGGTGAGGGTGGGGAGGGCCGGGGGAGGGGGAGGACGGGAGGGAGGTAGTAGAAAATATAGCGGGAGGGGGTGGGGGAGGGGGAGGGGGTTGGGGCAGGAGGTGAGCGGACGGTGCTAAATGATTTAATTAATTTCGGATACTGATTAGGAAAGGAGAAAGGTATCGATTAGGAATTAGGAAAGCTCCGGTAAGGAGAAGGAGAGGAGAGGGAGAACGAAGGGAGGATTAGAGAAGGAGGAGGAGAGGAAAGGGAAAACGAAGGATAGATTAGAGAAGGAGAAGGAGAGGAGAGGGAGAACGAAGGATAGATTAGAGAAGGGGAAGAAGAGGAAAGGGAGAAGGAAGGAAGGAAGGAAAGATTAGAGAAAGAGAAGGAAAGGATAGTGAGAGAAGGATCTAGAGAGAAAGATTGGAATAAACTAGTGAAAGGAGACAGAGATATAGTGAACGAGAGAAAGAGAGAGAAGGAGAAAAAAAGAGAAAGAGAGAAAGAAAGAAAGAAAGAAAGAGATAGAAAGAGACTGAAAGACAGAACGAGAGATTGACAGAGAAAAAGAGAGATAAAAAAATCTAGTAAGAGAGAAATAAAGGATAGATAAGAGAGAAAGAGAGAGAGAGAGGGGGGGGGGAGGGGGGAAGACAGATGATTCAACAAAAGGGATAGACAACCTAATTAACTTCAGATGCTGATTGGTTGATTAGGTGTTCCCTCGTTATCATCTACATGGATAATCCTTCTGAATGAGATGATTAATATTTGAGCCTCTTATGTCATGAGAGAAATGTTGATAGGGGGTTGAAGGTTGAGATTGGGGGAGGGGAGGGGGTGAAGGTGGGGGGGGTACTGGGGGGAGGATTCGGTTGGGATGTTGGGGATGGGGGACTGTAGGAGGGGGGGGAGGGGTGAAGGTGGGGGGTACTGGGGGGAGGATTTGGTTGGGATGTTGGGGATGGGGGACTGTAGGAGGGGGGGGGAGGGAGGCTGGCTGGGTGCGATTGGGATAAAGGGTGGGGCTGTGTTGCCACTTTGGAATTTTTTTATTTATATTTTTTATTATTAATTATTATTTTCTTTTGTATCGTTCGTATAACTAAATTTTACTAATTGAACCAGTTTCTGTTTTATGAAAATATGATGGTTGATAAGCTAAAACACAATAATTCCTGGAAAATCAATGAGTCAAGGTTAAAAACATCAGTTCAATTTAATTAATATAAAAAAAACAATTCACCTATGATCTGAAATGACAAATGCATTTAAATTTAAAAATCATTTAATTCTAACTACTCATCATCCTATTCGGTTTTCTTCTCTCCTTTCTTCCTTCCTGTGTAAGGCACTAATATTGCATATCATATGACCAAAGACACTCATCATACTTGTTGCATTAATAGCTTGTTATATTCTAGTATTCAATCCTGACCTGATCTTTCCTACTTCCTGTATCCGCTTCCGTCAATCACTATATATACCATAACAGCTGAGTATAGCGTCTATAGGACACGAGAGAAAGAACTCAGAGCAGAGAAGAGATACAGATAGAGCAGGAAAAATAAACAGCCGGAACTGAACCAAATGTACTACGTGAGAGAGAGAGAAAGAGAGAGAGAGAGAGAGAGAGAGAGAGAGAGAGAGAGAGAGAGAGAGAGAGAGAGAGAGAGAGAGTATGTCTATGAGTGAAAGAGAAAATAAGAGAGAGAGAGAAAAAAAGAAAGAGAGAAAGAACGATAGAGATAGACAGGCAGACAGAAAGAGAGAGAGAGAAAGAGAAAGACAAAAAAAAAAAGAGAAAGAGAAAGAAAGAAAAAGAGAGAGAGAAT
>BOPN01010048.1:15000-17500 GCA_017312705.2 Penaeus japonicus
TTTCTCTGTGATAAACAGGGGAACAAAGGGAGTGACAATAAAAGGGGAACAGTGAAGGTACTGAAAGGTTACGGATTATATAATTTTCATTTACAAACCGTGGACGGTATACATGACATTACATTGAAAAGAGGGAGAAAGAGGACCATTTATCATGAAAATAAGGAATAGGAAAAATTTGAAAGTAAGGCAAAATGTGAGAAAAAAGTAGCAGCGTTTAATAGTAATCTATGAAGAAGCAACATAAAAAAATGTATATTGTTATTTGGGTTATATACATGCTTAGGTCAAGTACTGAATCATATCATACCATGAAAACGAAATAAAAGAAAGACCAATTTCTGGAGAACATTTGGAAAACCCATGACAAAAAAAAAAAAAAAAAAAAAAAAAAAAAAAAAAAAAAAAAAAAAAAAAAAAAAAAAAAAAAAAAAAAAAAAAAAAAAAAAAAAAAAAAAAAAAAAATAAAGAAGAAGAAGAAGAAGAAGAAGAAAAAAAAACATAATAAAAAGCCCCAAAGTGTAATTAAAAACCAATATGTGTACATGCGAAATTTTAAAACTCACTATAAGAAATTAAGTCCAGACGCAAAAACCAATAGAGAGATCAATATTGGGGTCAAGAAAATGTCAACATGGATAAGAAAAGAGAGAGAAAAAAAAAAGTAGATTGAATCATAGAAGCGATAAAAGAGCACAACGGAAGATCGTCTGGACATGAAGTTAATAGAGAAGTTAGTCAGAAGAAGTTCGAAGTGGAAGAGAAAATTATAAATGGAATAAAGTGAGGAAAACAAATGTATTTGACCAGATAGAAGACAAAGGTATAAAATAATGATGATAAAAGAATATACATTGACAAATAAATGAACGAATGAAAGAACGAATAAATAAACAAACGAAAGAGTGAATAAATAAACAAAAGGGGAGAATGAATAGAAGAATAAATAAAGTAACATGAAATAATAGCAACATTGCTGAGATTCAAGGAAGGGGCTATGTTGGTCTTGCAGTGGATCTATGTTGTCAGCTGTTGAAGTTAGGAAGGATCACACACTCTTCCTTTCTTTCTCTCTCTGTCTCTCTTTCGCTCTCTTTCTTTTTCCTTCTCTCTTTGTCTCTCTTTCGCTCCTTTTCTCTTTATTTCTTTCTCTCTCTGTCTCTCTCTCGCTCTCTTTTTTATTTCCTTCTCTCTTTGTCTCTCTCTCGCTCTCTTTCTTTTTTTTTTCTTTCTCTCTCTGTCTTTCTTTCGCTCTCTTTCTTTTTCTTTCTTTCTCTCTCTCGCTCTCTTTCTTTCTATCTTTCGCTCTCTTTTTCTTTCTTTCCTTCTCTCTCTGTCTCTCTCTCGCTCTCTTTCTCTTTCTTTCCTTCTCTCTTTGTCTCTCTTTCGCTCTCTTTTCTCTTTCTTTCTTTCTCTGTTTTTCTTTCGCTCTTTTTCTTTTTCTTTATTTCTCTCTCTGTCTCTCTTTCGCTCTCTTTCTCTTTCTTTCTTTCTCTCTCTGTCTCTCTCTCGCTCTCTTTTTCTTTTCTTCTCTCTCTGTCTCTCTTTCGCTCTCTTTCTTTCTTTCTCTCTCTGTCTCTCTCTCGCTCTCTCTTTCTTTCCTTCTCTCTCTGTCTCTCTTTTTTTTCTTCCCTTCTCTCTCTGTCTCTCTTTCGCTCTCTTTCTCTTTCTTTCTTTCTCTGTTTTTCTTTCGCTCTCTTTCTCTTTCTTTCCTTCTCTCTTTGTCTCTCTTTCGCTCTCTTTCTCTTTCTTTCCTTCTCTCTCTGTCTCTCTCTCTCAATCTATTTCTCTTTCCTTCTCTCTCTGTCTCTCGCTCTCTTTCTCTTTCTTTCTATCTCTCTCTGTCTCTCTTTCGTTCTCTTTCTCTTTCCTTCTCTCTCTGTCTCTATTTCGGTCTCTTTCTCTTTCTTTCCTTCTCTCTCTGTCTCTCTTTCGCTCTCTTTCTCTTTCTTTCGTTCTCTCTCTGTCTCTCTTTCGCTCTCTTTCTCTTTCTTTCTTTCTCTCTCTGTCTTTCTTTCGCTCTTTCTCTTTCTTTCTTTCTCTCCCTGTCTCTCTTTCGCTCTCTTTCTCTTTCTTTCCTTCGCTCTTTCTCTTTCTTTCCTTCTCTCTCTGTCTCTCTTTCGCTTTCTTTCTCTTTCTTTCCTTCTCTCTCTGTCTCTCTCTCGCTCTCTTTCTCTTTCTTTCTTTCTCTCTCTGTCTCTCTCTCTCAATCTATTTCTCTTTCCTTCTCTCTCTGTCTCTCGCTCTCTTTCTCTTTCTTCCTTTCTCTCTCTGTCTCTCTTTCGCCCTCTTTCTCTTTTTTTCCTTCTCTCTCTGTCTCTCTTTCGCTTTCTTGCTCTTTCTTTCTTTCTCCTTTTTTTCTCTCTTTCGCTCTCTTTCTCTTTCTTTCTTTCTATCTCTGTCTCTCTCTCTCTCTCTTTCTCTTTCTTTCCTTCTCTCTCTGCCTTTCTTTCGCTCTCTTTCTCTTTCTTTCCTTCTCTCTCTGTCTCTCTTTCGCTCT
>BOPN01010049.1:0-2500 GCA_017312705.2 Penaeus japonicus
ACGCCCTTATGATTACAATCACACTCATCATTGGTAAATCATCATCATCATCATTATTGTCTTCATCATTATTCTATTATCATTATTATTATCATTATCCTTATTAGTATCGTGAATTTTAATATCATTACTATGTATGTTATGTTATCTATGTTAAACATAAACGTGTGGCAGTAAGAACTGATGACATGATACATGTCGTATATATACATATATAAATACACATATATATTTATATATGTATAAATACATATAGAGATATATACATATATACATGTGTGTGTGTATATACATACTTATGTATATGTATTTATATGTATATATGTATACTCATCTCTATCTATCTATCTATCTATCTATCTATCTATCTATAGTTTCATACATATAGATTATAAATATGATTATGAATATTTACTCTAATTTGCGAGCCATGACCGTTCATTCCCCTGACAGTTAGACTCATAAATACCACCAACCCCTCGTATTTGAATAACTTATTTTTCCATCTATGAACTCAAATGTTGAGAAGAAAACACTGATTTACAAAATTCGTTTGCTTCCGGAAAACCATTTGAGCAGATGAGGTTAGCAGACTTGAACGTCACCCGGTTAACCTAATGACCAAACTCTCACTCTCATGCTTGAAAGATAAGACACACACACACACACCCTTTGCAGTCATACTTTCAACACATTCGTTTACATAAATCGTTTCCTTAGATCCGTAGTAAAACATTATCTCGCATTATGGAACTAAACGTTTTTTTCCCTCTTACCCTCTCCCCCCCCCCATCTCTCTCTATCTCTTCCACGCTCTATCTGTCTTGCCTGTCTCTCTCTCCTCCCTCCCTCTCCCTGTTTCCTTTCCACTCTCTCTCTCTCTCGTGATTGACCCGTCTTTTGTTCTGTATATATTTCAACATGTTGACATAGCTGTAAGGTTTTGTAAAATATATGCGAGCCCAAAGACACAGGAACTTTGGGGTGAGGATAACCTATGTTACCTCATCCTTTTGAGATGTACGTAATCACTTGTCTCAATAAACTCGTCAAAGTAAAAAAAAAGTCTCTCCCTCCCTCCCCCCCCCCCCCTCCCTCTCTCCCTCCCTCTCTCCCTCCCTCTCTCCTCCCTCCTCCCCTCCCTCTCTATCATATCATATGTGAATGGTTTTATTCGGAGAATTCACACACACATATATTGTTTATTTATATATCGTATATATATACGCATATATATAGATATATATACCCATATATATATATATATATATATATATATATATATATATATATATATATATATATACATATACATATACTCCTTTTTTTATCAGCCTGTATCATTCAACTGCAAGAATTCAACGCAAGACGTAGGCCTATCAAAAGGATTATGGCCGGGTACCCCACCTACTGGCCCTAATTGTATCTTGGGGATATATATAACACATATACTATTAGGCAATTGAAGTAAAGTTCTTTGCCTAAGGATTTTACCACCATAGTTTGACAGTACCTCTGGTAAATAGATTCCGCCAATCAGCGAGCGCCTTACATGATTCTTTGGGGTCCTTTGACCAATCCTGTGACATGTAAACAAAAGCTGATCCAACAGCGAGATTTTTTTAGTTTCAAGAAATAAATGATAAAGATTTCTATATAAATTAACTTCCTAGAAAGAATGTTAAGTTTTCCACCTCCCCCTCACCATGGCTGGCCCAGCTCCTACCCCCCCCCCCCCCCTTTCCTTTCCCTCGTCCTCTTCCTTATTCGCCCTGTCCTCTCTTTCGCTCTTACACTCCCGTCTACGTTCACGCTAATTTCTCCCTCCTCTTTTCTCAAGTGGAAAGACTACACACGAGGTTAGGTTAAGGTATAAATACTATTGGGAGTGTAAGGAATCGCTCCGTTCCTCGTTCCTCCCTGCGAGCAGACCCACGATCTCTCGCTTCCACAACTCTGGAGTCCGGAGGCGACTTGACATTTTTATTATTTTTTTTTTTTTGTATTTTTACTATGTTTCTGTCGTGTTTTTATTTCCTCCTAGCATGATTTGCTCTGTTTTAAGTTCGCTTGTGTTTTTGTTTCAGTTTGCCTTACCAGACGATTTTTTTGTTTTTTTTTTTTTTTTTTTTTTTTTGTGTTTTACCAAGTCTGTTTTTGCTTTTATCTCGTATTTTAATTGGTCATTTTATTGAGTTTTAAATCGCTTTTTCACAGGGTATTTTTATTTTCTTATCAGTTTTTATAATATTTTTGCCAAATGATGAAGTGAGGGTACATCTTTACAAATGTATTTTATTTGCTCATTATTTTATTTTGAATCTTTTATTTTGTGAATTTACCCTTTTGTATTTTACGACAACCTTCCCCATATTTTTTTTACTGCAATTAGATTTCATTTTGTATTTATTATTTTATAGTGACCTGTGACGTCACGAAGTTTATAAATATTATACCAAATACAGTCAGTCTATACCAGTCAGCGGTTATTTTGTTACCC
>BOPN01010049.1:7500-12500 GCA_017312705.2 Penaeus japonicus
TTCATATATATATATATATATATGTATATGCATATGGATATGTATATATATATATGTATATGCATATATATATGCATATGCATATGTATATATATGTATATTGGTTTGGTTTGATTTTTCTGGTGAATATTCTGGTTCTTTTTGGTTGTTGTTCCGTTTTCTTTGCTTTTTAGGAGTTCTTTGTCCTAATGTTAGGCTATCCTCTTTTGTTTGTTTTAGTGTTTGTGCATATGTTAGTTAGGGGTGTGGTATCCGTTGGGTGTTGGGTGTTGGATGGTTGTTAGAGGTGTGTTGTCTGTTGGATATTGTTTGTTTGCGGTGTGTTGTCTGTTGTTTGTTTGTTTGTGTGTTGTTCATGTTTTGGATGTTTTTGGTTGGTGTTCTTTGTTGGTTGTGTGTTTGTTTTGTTCTGTTGTTTGTCTTTTGTGAATGAAGTCAAGTTTTGGTTTGAGTTGGCTGTGAAAGTTGTATTTGAGTTGCCATTGTCTTGTTTTTGTATTGGTTTTAGTTCTTGTAGTTGTTTTTTGATGTTGTAGTTGTTAGGTGTTGTGTTTTGTGTGTTTATCTGTTGTGCCTTTAAGTGAATTTTGCATGAATTTGTGTTTGGTGAATGTTCTTCTTGACAGTAAAAACAAAAAGATTGGTTTGTACATTCTTTGAAGTTGTGATTGAACTGGCTACATTTGCTGCATCTCTTTTTGTTTTTGCAAGTTATGATCCCATGACCATATCTTAGGCAATTATAGCATTTTTGAATGGGGAAAGTATATTGGTAGATTTGATAGGAGGTATGTCCTATAGCTATTCTTTCAGGCAGTGGTCCTTTGAAAGTTATTCTTAAGGATCTAGTGGGGATCCACTTGGTTTCACTTTCTTTGTCTTTGTTGTTGTTTTTTATTCTGATTATCTCTACTATTTCTGAGTTTGTGCCCTGTAGTATTCTGGTCTTATTTTTTATCATCTCTGGATCTATGTCTACTTCAATTGGAAATATTGTTCCATAGTTACAATCTGAATTTCTGCTTGATGCTGGTTGTTTGCATTTTATATCCCATTCTCCCAGTTTAGTTATTTCACTTAACTGGTTGATTTTTTAAATATCATCTATTTCAAATCTAATTGCTCTTCCTCTTCCTAGTACTCTTAGAGAATTTTCGATGATATATTTCTGAAATATTGACTCATTTATGGCGTTTGTCAGTTTGATGGGATTGTTAAAATTTGCTGAGTTTGATTCATCTGTTAAATTTATGAGAACTACATTTTGATTTTGTTCAAGCTCGGACCGCCTTGTTTTGACTTTGTTTATCACGTGAGACAGTGACGTTTGCTTGAGGAAAAACTTGAGTAATAAAATGGCCCGGTTTCCCTCGAGTAAATTTTTGGTCCCTTTTATCATGATTTTTTTTATATAGCTGATAGCACTAGGTTTGTTTATATTTTCTTTTTCTTTTTTTTCTGAATACTCTGTAGGTTCTAGGGGAAAAAAGGTTACAACGACTTTTTCTTGCCTTTTAACAGGAGTTTGGGAGAAATTGATTGTAATCTATAAATGAAAATAAATAATAAATAGCAATAATAAATAGCCATGACCTTGCAATTATCTCAGCAGATTTTTAGCACGTTCATGTAAATTAGTTTCATAACGTGAAACATAAGATATATTTGTATAACTATACAAATATATCTAATGATATTCACTTCCATATCACTTACTGAAGAGCTTTTGTCCTTCTCAAGATGTAGGGTTGTAGATTTACACCTTTGTTAGTGCTTGTAGTAATAATTTTGATCTGTATGAGAGAAATCTAGAGAATTTTAGTGTCATGTGTTCGTAATTTCTTCTTGTTTGTTACATCACCTTGACGTTGGATCTGTTTTGAATCTTAACTTATGCAAATGTTTTCTCCTTTTGTATGTTTTGCGAGGACTCTTGTAAGGCATTGGTATTTTTTTTCTGCTTTTTGATTAAAGTAATGTTTCTATATTTGCTGCCTATGTTAGTGTTGAGTTCTTTTTCATTAGGGTTATTTTCTGATGTGATCTTTATTCTAAGGACTACTATGATTTGCAATAAATATTCATCCAATTTTTGGAATTGCTTTAATTCATTTGTTATTTTTTATTTATTTTTTATTTTTTTAATAAGTTCAACTTTAGATCCCATGTACATTTTCTTTCATTTTTTTCTCTAAGTTTCAGTGAAGTCTTTGTTGGTGGTTGTTAATGTAACATTCATCAGTATTAATGTTATTGTAAAGTGTATATTAGGCTAAATAAACACACTCTAGGATTTCGTGTTTATTTTGACAATTTAATGAGGAAGGATGAATGGGCGGGGAAGTCGGGAAGACCACAGCTAACCTACGCATCTACAGGCTAAAAAATCATCAAGATGAATCAACACAAAGAACATTCAGCCCGAAACCCCGACGAAAATACGCCAGATTCACCTCTTTTCATCAGGAGAAAGCCATAGGCCTATCACATCCGCCCTTCGGTTCCTTGCGCTCGAAAGACGTCAACCCTCAGGCGTGTCTCGAGCCGTGGCGCCTCGCAGAAGAAATTCCATAGAGTATATGCTTTTTGTGTGTTCTTTTCTCCCTATCTGTGGTATTCAAGAATTGATTGTTTCTTATTTTTTGTTTGGTTGTCGTCTTGAATGCAGAGTCTGTTAGATTTTCTGATTCAGATGACTCTAGTGACAGTCGAAGCCAGAGGTAATGCGTTCCGAACACATTTTCAAGCGTTTACGCATGA
Organism: Penaeus japonicus; assembly: GCA_017312705.2. NCBI lineage: Eukaryota > Metazoa > Arthropoda > Malacostraca > Decapoda > Penaeidae > Penaeus > Penaeus japonicus. The sequence goes on from BOPN01010049.1 coordinate 10,261, forward strand.
TAAAATCTGGAAAAGTAACTGTGGCGAGTAGGAACACAGAATGTACTTATGGAACAATATTCCCAACAGAAGTTGACATAGATCCAGAGATGATAAAAAATAAAATCAGAATATTACAGGGTAGAAACTCTGAAATAACAGAGGTAATCAGAATAAAAATAACCCAACAAAGGTAAAGAAAGTGAGACCAAATGGATCCCCACAACAGATAAACACAAAATACAACGCCTAACAACTACAACATCAAAAAACAATTACAAGAACTGAAACCACTACAAAAACAAAACACAAACACAGCTTTCACACCCAACTCTAATCAAAATTTGACTTCATTCACAAAAGACCAACAACAGAACAACACAAACACAATCAACAAAGAACACTCACCAAACATACACCAGTCATAAAGAACACATAAACAAGCAAACAACAGACAACACACCTCTAACAAACACCCAACAGACAACACACCTCTGACAAACACCCAACAGACAATACACCTCTAACAAACACCCAACAGACAACAGACAACACACCTCTAACAAACACCCAACAGATACCACACCTCTAACAAACACCCAACACCCAACAGACAACACACCTCTGACAAACACCCAACAGACAACACACCTCTAACAAACAACCAACACCCAACAGACAACACACCTCTAACAAACACCCAACATCCAACAGACAACACACCTCTAACAAACACCCAACAGACAACACACCTCTAACAAACAAACACCCAACAGACAACACACCTCTAACAAACACCCAACAGACAACACACCTCTAACAAACACCCAACACCCAACAGATACCACACCCTTAACATATGCACAAACACTAAAACAAACATATGATCATAGCCTAACATTAGGACAGAGAGCTCCTAAGAAGCAAATAGAAAAAAAACAACCAAAAAGAACCAGCACACTCACCAGAAAAATCAAATCAAACTAACAGATCTGAATCAAATTCAAATAAAAAACAAGCAAAAAACTTAGACATAAATCTAATTCAAGACTCACCAGTAATGTGGTCACTACCAACCCCTATGAGAGACCCCAAAATACAAGAAGAAAGAAACAAAAAAAAAAGAGGAAGTATTTTCTCGGCTAAACACAGTCAAAGAAATCTTCAATACAGTAACAAAAATAATAAAAAATATCAAGACCGACAGCTCAGTAATTGAAATGATAAGAAATGCAACAAAGGACTTGATCCCAACTATAAAAGAAGTAATGAAGTATATGTATGGATGAAATAATACACAGGAATGCAAGATCAATAATGAACAAAAAAACACAAACTATCAAATTTACAAAGAACAACCTGATATTATAGGCCTATCTGAAACATGGTTAAAAACCAAAGATCAGTTTGACATCAACAATTATGAAACAATCAGAAAAGATAGTATAGATCAAGTGGGAGGAGGTTTAGCTTTCTGCATAAAAAGAAATTTACAGTTCAGAAAATTAGACTTAGGAGACAGATATAAAGAAAACATAGAAACACTTGGGTTAAAAATAAATTACTAAGATAAATGGCTGAATATACTTTTAATATACAATCCCTGTAACAATATTGAAACAAAAGAATTAGAGTATTATCTAAAACAATTAGGAGAACCAAAGCTAATAATAGGAGACCAACAGTCATCACCCTCACTGGAATCTGAAGATAAATATAAAACTGGCAAACAAAAAAGGAAGAAATATTTTTGAATAAATAAATAAAAATAATCTAATGCTATTAACCCCACCTGGCCAAAAAACAAAAATAGACTCAAGAAATACAAAGGAAACTACAACAGACCTAGTAATAGGGACACCAACCTTAAGTCATCTAGAAATAAGCTCAGGTCCACATCTAACCAGTGATCACCTTCCAGTGGTAATAAGAGATAAGATGCAACTAAATATAAAGCAACTGAAAGATAAGAAATTGATATTCAAAAAAGAAGGATGGACAAATTACAAATAAGAGTTAAATGCTAAAGATGTAACAAAAATAAACTCTCAAGAGAAATTAACAGATCTGTTGAGGACTACAAGAGAATTTTTTTTTTTTCAAAGTGAAAACAGTAAAGAGAAACCAAACAAGCCATGGTGGAATGACAAATATAAAGAAATTACAAAAAAAAGAAAGAAATAAAGCTTACAATAAATGAAGGAAAAAACAAAACAAAAAACAAATGGAATATGAAACGTTATTAGCAAAAGCTAAACAAA
>BOPN01010049.1:20000-26500 GCA_017312705.2 Penaeus japonicus
GATCACAAGACAATACTTTGGTAACCTATTATCTAAAACTAAATACTTTAACTAATCCTTCAAAAGATGCAATTTTTCTTTTGAAGCCAAATTTACCTACTTCATAACTTTTAAACCCTTTCTCTGTAATTACAGAATAAATATTATGACTTAATTAGCTGAAGTACTTACCTCTTATCTAAAGCTGTCACTAATTATACATTTTATATCAATATAAATGCAACAGGTAGAGAACATTTAGTAACCATATAAATATGATGCACAGAAAATATGACCTTTTCACAAAGTAAAAACATTAATATTTCAGGAGGGTAATGGTTTTATATATTTTGAAAGAATTTCTCTTTTATTGTAATGCAAACTGTGAATCAGATTATTAATTTCACAACAAAATTACAAATCTTTTGTATGAAATTTCTTCTTCCCTACAAGTTTCCTTACCTGAAGATATATCTCAATCAGAGAATCTGGGTATTTGCTCTTCCTTCTGGCTGTGTGAAATACACCTGTGATGTGTTGATTCATTGCACGGGTTCTCTTATCTGTTGGGCGTCTTAAATGTCCTCCTTGGGAGACTGCAATTTGAATCATTTTATACATTGTCAAACTGCTGTTTATTGATGCTGTGAACATGGGAAGATATTGAATAAATCATAATATAAAAAAAACTACCTGATTAATCACCTACAGATTATGATTTTCCATTTACTCATGTAGAAAGATAATTTCTCAACTAACTTTGTAAAATCTAAGCACCCACCTCTCTTGGGCCATACACAGTAGCAAAGACTTTTGCGTTTCCCATTTCTATGTATGCACTCCTGTTGGGTCTGTCCTACAAGCCTAATCTACAACTTATGGCCCTTATCCTGATGATAGCCTTCTGCTGATATAACTTCCATGCTGTGTTCTGTGGGAAAAGAAGAAAAAAAAAAGTTGTTGATTAACTGCTTTCTCTTATTTTAACCTTCATGACCAATGGAAAAATATTCTGGATCTATCAATTCTATGAATTAAATCATTCCATCTACCATATCAGCCCATTGTAGACTAAGAACAAAAGCAAGAATCCACGACCCTAAGAAGAGAATCTTCATTACAGGCACTGATCAACCTCCAATAAAAAATTACTACATCTTGAGACATAAATAGATCTTCCTACAAAAGTCAAAAATTGTAGATATGACCTAAGTAAGTAGAATAAAGAAAAAGATGATCCAGGGAATATAGACTTTAACATAATCTAAAATCTTGCAAAAGAAGGAAGGAGAAAGTAATACTATATCGTTTAGCTTTCAAGTATTTGAAAAAAAGATGCCTTTATGATATGTATTACTTTTGTTATCCCTAACTTTCCATTAGCTAGTAGTCTCTCGCTAAACTTGGGTTAGAAGTAGAACTGTTGGCTATCTAACACATATTACTACAAGTTTCCAATAAATCTTAATAAAACACAAAGTTAAAAGTTGGTGCTGATCTTTCAGTCTATATTTGGGGTCCTATTTATCAAACTGCATAGGAACATAGCAGTTATTTGTATAAAATGAAAGACCTGTTGATAAATTCCACATTATAATATTCATTATACAAAATGATTGGCTCATGTTCGTACCTTGGTGTTTTTAAAACTGTGATTACTGGTGTCTATTCCTCCTCCTCCTTCTTCTCTCTTTGACTATCATTCTTGGATTATCCTTTTCTTTATTATTCTCTCCCTTTATATTTATAATTTTTCATTTTTGCCGGAAAACCTTTGTCCTTCTCAAGATGTAGGGTTGTAGATTTTCACCTTTGTTAGTGTTTGTAGTAATAATTTGGATGTGTATGAGAGAAATCTAGAGAAAATGTGTTGTGTTCGTGATTTCTTCTTGTTTGCTTATCCTTATCCTTGTGTAAATGTTTTCTCCTTTTGTGTTTTGCAAGGACTCTTGTAAGGCATTGGTCATTTTTTTTTTTTTTTATTATTAAAGTAGCGTTTTTCTATTTGCTGCCCATTTGTTTTTTTTTATTTTTTTTTTTTTTTTTTTTTTTTTTTTTTTTTTTTTTTTTTTTTTTTTTTTTTTTTTTTTTTTTTTTTTTTTTTATAAGTTCAGCTTTCGATCACATATATATATAGTCTTTTATTTCCTTTCATCTTTTCTCTATGATCTTTTGTTGGTGGTTGTTTAGGTAACATCAGTATCAATGTAACTGTAAAGTGCATTTGGTGATCTAGTTTTCCATATTGAAAATTCTTGTTAGGCTAAATAAACACAGGTTTTCAGTACAACATTTATTATTATATGGAAGGATTTTTTAGTTGGGGTCGTCAGGAAAGTGGTGCTTTGTAGGAGGAGCACTGGACCTTCCTCCCACGTCCTCCATATTTCAGCACCTACTTTAAGGGCCAATAAGGCCCATCCCTGTCGAACTTATACAAATCCTGAAAACAAGAGAGAAAAAAACAAGAACATTATAGTTTCTGTTCATAATGACGAAAGTGTGTGTGTATGTGTGTGTGTGTGTGTGTGTGTGCGTGTGCATATGTAAGTGTGTATCTGATTTCACATATACAGATATATGTCAAAAAATATATTAATTTAACACACCCCGCTGCGGCCTTTCTTCCCCTTCTTCTTCCGTGTCTTCGGTGGGGACTGGATATACCAATATCAGGAACGACGAAGACGAGGAAAAATAAGATAAAATAATAATAATTAGTTCCCTCTCAGCCCCGTCTCCGGCAGGCAGGCATCTGAACGCCTTGCCCGCTCTGCACCACGCGCCCACGCCCACGCCCACGCAATAATAATGATAGTGTTATCATTATTATTGCTCCCATTAACGTTGATTATTGTTCATAATTCTCATCATAAATATTGTTATCATCATCATTATCATTATTGTCATTATCATCAGGGTAAAAAATTTAATAGAACTCACGATATCATCCTGGAAAGCATCGATATCATCGCCTTCTTCTTCGTCTTCTTTTTCTTCCTCCTCCGTTTCAATGATCTCCTCAATCTAATCTAATTCCACTTTAAACTCGGTCCCAAAGAAAATGGGTGTCACAGGTTCTGGGTTCTGTCCATAGAAAAAAAGTACATAAATAAACAATATATATATATATAGCAGAACAAAATGCACAAAAATAAAAGAAGAAAAGAAAGAAAGAGAAAAATACACACACATCTATGTATGAATTTATATATATCATATATATGTAACTCAAAACTACTTACAGGAACTAAGTCCTTTGCCACGAATGTTGCCTGCTCATTTTTTCCCTCAAGCCGAATCTTGGGCTTGGCTCCTGCTTTCTCGTCCACGAGGGTGGGCTGGTCTTCCAGGTGTTCCTCCGTTAGGATCTTGAGCTCTGGTTTCAGGTTGAGAATGTTGCCTGCTCGTTTTTTCCCTCGGGCTCAGACATGGGCTAGAGCCGAATCTTGGGCTTTGCCCCTGGTTCAACGAGGCTGGCATGCCCTTGCTGGTTATCCTCCTTGGGATCTTGCACACGGGTTTTCAGGATCGCCCTCAGTCATTGCTTCTTCGCGAGTCCAGTTTACGAGGATCCATCTGAAAAAAGAAAACAAAAAAAAAATCAAACTCGGTAAATGGAGTGTAAACAGGAAAGACGGAAGCAAGTGAAAGGATAGAAAATAGACCAAGTTACAGAGAGAAATTGATGACTAAAGGTGGAAAAGGGAAAAGGGAATATAGCAAGAAGAGTTTAGATCATTGAAAAGGAATATGGAAGGAGTACGAGGAAAAGAAAACGAAGGCAGTTAAAAAAAAAGCACATGAAATAAAAGAACCCATAACCATGAGCCAAAACACAGACACACACACACACACACAAAACGCAATAAAAGAAATCTAACTAAAATGCATAGAAAACGAAAACAGAGCCTAAAAAAAGCTGCTTATTGCATCCAGGTTAACTGACCCCATATATGATCAAGAAAAAAAGAGAATCTTCATTACAGGCACTGATCAACCTCAATAAGAATTACTACATCTTGAGACACACATAAATCTTCCTACAAAATTCAAAAATTATATATATGCCTTAATTTAACACACCCCGCTGTGGCCTTTCTTCTCTTTCTTCTTGCGTGTCTTCGGTGGGAAAGACTCGCTGTGAAGTCCTACTCCATGGAGGAACACTGGCCCTTCCTCTTCGAGAGAATTATAGTTTGTGTTCATAATGACGAGGATGTATGTGTGTGCATGTGCGTGTGCGCATGTCAGTGTGTGTCTGATTTCACGTATACAGATATATACCAAAAACTATCTTAATTCAACACACACCGCTGCGGCCTTTCTTCCCCTTCTTCTTCCGTGTCTTCGGTGGGGACTGGATATACCAATATCAGGAACGACGAAGACGAAGGGAAAAAATAAAATGAAATAATGATAATTAGTTCCCTCTCAGCCCAAATCTCCGGCAGGCAGGCATCAGAACACCTTTGCCCTCTGCAACACGCGCTCCCACGCCCACGCCCACGCAATAATAATGATAGTGATATCATTATTATTGCTCCCATTAACGTGATAAGTGCTTGTGTTCACAAGGGTGTGTGTTTATAAAGGCAAAGAGATGCGTCAAGGTGTAGTGGTCTGTTCGAGTGCAACGTGGAGGATTGTGGGTCGTCAGGGAAGTGAAACTTTTCAGTATAATTCTTCGTGTAGGAACACAAGTCCTTCCTTCCACGTCCTCCATGATGGTTCTAGAATCGAGCCTATTTCAAGGGCGAATAAGTCCCATCCCAGCGGACCTTAGGCCCTGTTTACAAGAGGCGCTTTCAACGCGCATTAGCAAAGTCAATGGTAGTCTATGGAACCGGTGACACGTTGCGCGGAGTTTTGCCTGACGCTGCGCGAACGCCGAGGTTTGAAAGCAGCGCGCTCTCTAATTGGCTGGGCTGCTACCAATGAGGAGAGAGAATGCGCGTTACTATAGTAACCTACTCCACGTGGAAGAAGTTTATACATAAATATATATTTAAAAACGCTGCCACTAAATGAAAGGAAAAACTTGCGACGTTTCGAACTTTTAAAGAAAGTTCCTCATCAGGCGAAAGCAATCCATTGATAGTGTTATCATTGTGTGCTCCCATTAACGTTGATTATTGTATCATAACGGCTGTAATGTGGTATCTGTGACGTCACAAGCGTTCTGCGAACGCCTCCTGGATTCACTAGATGGGTATTGGAGACCACGTGGTACTCGGTTGTCAATTTGTACCTTTTCTTTCCATTTATTGATGCCCTTGGTGACGCCCTTCAGTATTTTCTTTAATATCGCCCACAAAACGCCCCATCCTCTTGGGAAATGCACTGGTATTTTGACTCAAAGAGCTCACGTCTCGAATATGAAAACCCCATACAATATTGGGTATATGGCAACCCTACGCCATCCTGGGAGTTGAGGACCTGCCGGCCCTTTAGTCGCGTTATCTCTGGAGGAGTGAAGGCTGGGTTCTCGTTTAGGCCTTTTTTTGGATTTTCCTGATTGTGATATTTCTGCCAGTAAGGTTTAATGTTGTGTAAGTCTGCCTTGATCCTGTGATTATTTGTAGTAGTTTGCCTTGATTCAGTAAACGAATATTCATGAGATATTTCATATATATAGAACCTTGATGATCATTGAAATCCCTAACCTAGCTTAGAAGTGAGAAGTAAAAGTTCAGTACTCTTTTGGCACCCCCCATGCCCAGGCTTTACTCCTCGCAGCTGAGGGATATCGACGACTCCTGTAGTAGGGTGAGTGTCAGCGTCGTCTGCACTAAACTACTAGAGATTTGTGGTGGCGAGCGTGTGGGTACGAAAGATTTTTAACCACTCTGTCCATGCCTCCTTTGTCTTGGTGTCCGCCATTTTTGTTTGTGTGGAGTTTGATTTCAACTTCAAAGCTTAAAGTAGCCTTAATTTGATTTATAAATTCTGAAGTTGTGATTTTCATGCTTATTTCATAATTTCTGAACAATTTAAAGTTGGTGAATTTAATGAGATATTAGAATTTTGATGAGGTCCAAAGAGTTCTTGCACTTTTTGCTTACTGGTCATTAATACTATTGAACTGTTAATACTTAACCCGTTTAGATTTCAGCAGTTTAGCATATTTTAGTGATTTGTGATGCATAATCATTTCTTCTTGTTTGTTACATCACCTTGACATTGAATATTAACTTGTGTAAATGGCCGTCTGGTTAGCTCATTGGTAGCGTGTCGACTTCACATCGCCGTGGTCGGCAGATCGAGCCCCGCCCAAGCTCCTGAGGTTCCATTGTCACCTGGCGGTTACTGATGTAACCGGGCACTGCGTTGGGTAAGGACCAAGCTCAGATCGAGTCAGCACACGCTGGCACAGGTGGGCTCGCGTCACTGCATACAAGCCTGGCGTAGCAACTGCTCCGCAAATCTGGCTTATCCTTATCCTTGTGAAAATGTTTTCTCCTTTTGTGTTTTGCAAGGACTCTTGTAAGGCATTGGTCATTTTTTTATTTTTTATTTAT
>BOPN01010050.1:20000-22500 GCA_017312705.2 Penaeus japonicus
TAGTATATTATATAATTATACTCGTAGATTATACTAGTACATTGTATAATTATACTCGTAGATTATACTAGTACATTACATAATTATACTCGTAGATTATACTAGTACATTATATAATCATACTCGTAGATTATACTAGCACATTGTATAATTATACTCGTAGATTATACCAGGACATTGTATAATTATACTCATAGATTATACTAGTACATTGTATGACTATGCTCGTAGATTATACTAGTACATTATATAATTATACTCGTAGATTATACTAGTACATTGTATAATTATACTCGTAGATTATACTAGTACATTACATAATTATACTCGTAGGCTATACTAGTACATTATAAAATTATACTCGTAGGCTATACTAGTACATTATATAATTATACTCGTAGATTATACTAGTACATTATATAATTATACTCGTAGATTATACTAGTACATTATATAATTATAATCGTAGATTATACTAGTACATTACATAATTATACTCGTAGGCTATACTAGTACATTATATATTTATACTCGTAGATTATACTAGTACATTATATAGTTATACTCGTAGATTATACTAGTACATTATATAATTATAATCGTAGATTATACTAGTACATTACATAATTATACTCGTAGGCTATACTAGTACATTATATATTTATACTCGTAGATTATACTAGTACATTATATAATTATACTCGTAGATTATACTAGTACATTGTATAATTATACTCATAGATTATACTAGTACATTGTATAATTATACTCGTAGATTATACTAGTACATTATCTAGTTATACTCGTAGATTATACTAGTACATTATATAAGTATACTCGCAGACTATACTAGTACATTATATATCTATACTCGTAGATTATACTAGTACATCATATAATTATACTCATAGATTATACTAGTATATTATATAATTATACTCGTAGATTATATTAGTACATTATATAGTTATATTGGTAGATTATGCTTTGTTTTGTCAGATCTTTTCTTAGTGTAATGGTATTGATATGATTAAGGGTAATGATGATAATAATAGTAATAATGATAATGACATTTATGATAATGATGATACCGATGCTGATGATTTGATGACGATGATGATTAGATGGTAATGATGACAATTTTGATGATGATGATGATGTGAATATGATGATGCTGATGATGATGATATTGATAATGATAATAGTAATGACGATGATGATGATTGATTACGATGATGATGATGATGATGATGATGATAGCGATAATGATAATGCTGATGATGATTATAATGATGATGATATGATGATGATAATAATAATAGTGATAATGATAATAGTAATGGCGAGGATGATGATTATGATGATGATCATAATGATAATGGTAATGGTAAAGATGATACCATATGAATAAAAATGTTTATCAAAATCGCAATAGCAATCATGATAGATTCCATATTGTCTGACCTAACTAGATAGTCCTAGCAAGGATTGAATCAAGGTCATTTTAACCCAAGAATGACATAAACTCAACAACAACCCAAATAATAATATAATTAATTATTGAAATTCACTTTTTTATAGAAAAGAAAAAAAATCAGCCACAAAGAAATTTTGACTATTTTGAGAACCTTAGGCCTATTTGGAGATATTCTCTTATTATTAAAGTTCTTTTGGTATATAGCCAAGATTGCACGATAGATAGAGTGCAAATACAGAATAAACTAGACACAAAGTTTTTCTTACTTAGCTCAGCCAACAGACAATGTCCAAACAGAACCGAAACAGTCATATTTATCTCTATGACTCAAACAGTATAAGCCACACACATGTAAATCTAAAACAACAGGAGAGAAAGATGAAATGAAAGTGAAATCACCTTTGCCGTTAATATTTACACATTGTTTGTGCTTTTGAGGGTAATACATATACACAGTTTTATCAATAGATACGAATAGTTTGCAAGATATCGTGTTTCAATTTTGAACTTTCCTCTTAAATGCCAAATAGTCAGACCGATCATTTCTTATTGCAAAATATCGTTTGACAAATAATTATTTTGATGTAGCTGGATAAGAATATAGATGTATTAATTCACTCCCTGATTGCCTTCTCAGTAAATTGCAGTTTGTCGCATTTTAAATTATTAGATTGTAACCTTTTAAGCGTGCATGCTATTACGAACAAAGTGCTTTCGCTTTAAAGCTACGGTAATCTCGCAGAGCCAATGCATGCACCGGGCTGTGCTTGCAAATGGACCGTGGTTTGCTCGAGTTAGCATAGGCCTTGGAGCATCTCTTCGTCAGTACGCAGGAACGGAGCATAAACACCTGGCAATCCCTTTCCTTTTGATAATATAATTCTCATCGGAATGGAAATATTGGAAGTAATCATCAATATAAAAGGATTTTGGTAAAAGTAAATCTGGATTGATGAATCTGGATCGTTTGTGCTGTATATTTAATGATTTAAAAAGCAAATATACCCAGGTCATTAAATGCAT
>BOPN01010050.1:25000-26493 GCA_017312705.2 Penaeus japonicus
AGCCTTTGTATCGCAGTGAATTATTTCATTCCCTTCTTCTGTGTTTCTTTCCCATTTCACCAACATTCGCCATTCTCTTTACATTCGTAATGGCTGTATCAAAGCCACCTGGGGGACACATTCTAATACAGCGCCACGCGATTGATTCCCTTTGTTACCCGTCGCACACGGAGGACAAACAACGGTGTACGGAAAGGCGCATTTCCGGTGAGATAAACAGGCGAAGATAGACCTTATGGTTCTGGGTAAGTCGACTCACCATCGCTCGGGGGAAACTGCAACGATATGTAACTTGGAAACACAACCCTGTCTTGGCTTTTACAATGATCTGCCTTGTATAAACTACAAAAGCTTGCCTTTGTCTTCTACCTCCCACTAACCAACAGAAGCCTGCCTTTGTTTTTGACTCCCCCCCTTCTCCCCCTCCCCTCCCCTCCCCTCCCCCTTCCCCGTCAATCTTTACCCGTCTCAGTCAATCCTCTACCCTTCCACAACAGACTGATTCACTGAGAGCTATTGAATTTTTTTGAAATTTCCTTTGTCCTCGGAATTCGGGATCGGAAACACGAATGTCTATATTCTTCCCTTTTATCTCGGGATAACAATGTTTTCTCATGTGAACCGTTGAAAACTAAACTTTGTGGTAACTCTTATAGCGCGTGTGATTTACGTTTCTTAGTGACACCTTCCGTTCAGATGGAAGAATATAATCCCCTTTTTCAAACTCTGCAGAATGTGTCCATACACTACAAATAAGTTCAACTTCGGAATAGAGAAAAAGGAGAGAAAAAAAAAAAAACTTAAATGAGCTTTTTAGATTTATGTTATATTTCGAAGGTTACCCAAGTGCCTCCTATTCCACCTCCATCCTCTTTAATTTCCAGATGCGCATTTTTCATTCACACCATGAGAATGTGCTACCTCGTACTATCAGTATCCACAGACTCCAAAGACAGCCTTTGACTACTCTTATTAAAAGCTGTTATTAACGTTATGAAAATAAACCCATTGAAAAAGTGATATAAAGTTTATAAAACAGTAGATACGTTTATATGAGCAACTACTGTTTATTGCAAATAATATGCACTCAAAATAGAGCACACACTCAAATATATAAAATGGTATAATTAATCTTAGTTGCAGTGTTGAAATACAATGATGTCTCTTCCGGAAGGTAGATTCATAACTTGAAACAGACATCCAGGAACATTTGTCATGCATTGATCCCTATAACGCAATTTATATGAGTGATACTTATTTCTGTTTTACAAAATTACTTGATCAAATCTATGCTATAATTAACAGCAATGCCATATAGCAATTAATATCAAACCACATTATTCTGGTTATAATCGAGCCACTTCGGAGGCACAACAAGCTCAATCCAACGGCGCTTGACAGTCACGAGAACGGTTTAGCAACGCAAATAGAACAGTAGGATGTCAGAAATGCAACAACCCTTGATGTAACGTGATACGGAAATCATCCTGTGT
>BOPN01010051.1:15000-20000 GCA_017312705.2 Penaeus japonicus
TTTCTCTCTGTCTTCTCTCCTTTAAGTCACCAACTGCCTTTGCTTTCTCACTGCATATGTATTTTTTTCTTCTGCTGTGGTTTTCTTTGCATTCTGACGCTTTTCACTAGTTGACATATCATTTCTCCCAGTTTCTTATTCAATCTATGTCTATAATTGATTTATATTTCACTATCCTTTCTTTATCTATTATATTGCCTTTGGTGGCTTTCATATTCATTTCATTATTAGCATCGTATTTTCTTGATATAACCACGATAAACGTTGCCCCGACGTATCACGGCAGAAAATCTCCATGACTCGCCGAAAGTTGCGTTGCACCGGAAGTCGCATCCAGTTCTCCGGAAGTACCAGCACAGTCGAGTTCTGAACAATGTTTAGATGTGATGTCGGAACACAAGGAGAAAGATGAGTGAGTGAAGGAGAGAAAAGGAACGAGGAGGAAACGGGACACGGGAGGGAATAGAAACACAAAAGGCAGAGCAAGAGAAAAGTCAAGGTGAAAGGTATTGGGGAAAGAGATGGCTTGATAGATAGGTGGATAGATCGTTAGAGAGATTACCAGACCAAATATTAGATAACGAATAAGTGAAGCCGATATGAATATATACAATCAATCAGAGGGCCAAGCAGATAGAAATAGAAAACATAGATAGAAAGACATGGAAGAGAAGAAAAAAAATAGAAAGAAAAAAAGAAAGAAAAGAAAGACATATAACCTTTCTCATTGGATCGTAAATCACGTGGATGTTGCAATCTTTTTAGTGTAACTTATGTCATAGATAAAGGCTCTGTATGAAAATGGATACACAAGATAGCACATAAGCATAAAGGACATGGAATCAAATCCACCAAAGAAAACAAACAATGGAAAGTCAGTAACGAATGTTAGATTTTCCATTTCTCTCCCTGTCTTAATATATATATATATATATATATATATATATATATATATATATATATATATATATATATATACATATATATATATATATATATATATATATATATATATATATACATATATATATATATATATATATATATATATATATATATATATATATATATATATATATATATATATATATATATATATATATATATATATATATATATATATATATATATATATATATATATATATATATATATATACATATATATATATATATATATATATATATATATATATATATATATATATATATATGTATATATATATATATATATATATATATATATATATATATACATATATATATATATATATATATATATATATATATATATATATATATATATATATATATATAAACTTTTTTTTTCTGGCAGTTTCTTTTGTATCATACATTGTTTCCTTAATCCTATCTATGTTTAGTCATCATTCCATTCAACTTTGTTGTTTTCTTTTATGGTTATTTTAGTTGTTTTCTTGGTTACTAATTTGTTCGCATTGCCATTCAACGCCGAAATTTCTCAGGCAGAGATTCTTAGAGTCTTTTGGTTGGACTTCGCAGACCTTGTAGCCAAGTCGAAGGATAAAGCCGATGGATGCCAGAAGATAATGTTTACAGGAGTCATTCATGCTAAAACAGAGAGAGAGAGAGAGAGAGAGAGAGAGGGGGGGGGGGAGAGAGAGAGAGAGACCTTGACTTTGACTTTAACGAATTGGAAGAGGGAGAGAGAGAGAGAGAGAGAGAGAGAGAGAGAGAGAGAGAGAGAGAGAGAGAGAGAGAGAGAGAGAGAGAGAGCAAGAATGAGAAAAAGAGTAGGGATAGTAGGGGAGTATGGTTAACGCGAGGCAAATATAAAAATTGATAAGAGAAGGGAAAATGATGAGAGGATAGAAAGGGAAAGAAAGAATCGGATACTCTCGAGCCACCTGCACCCTCTCCTGCCCCCCGGCTGAACTGATCACACCCTCAAACAAAAACTTCACCGGAAATAATGGAAGAACTTCCATCGAGTTCTTTTATTCTCAGCATCAGAATCAGAGAGCAAGGGCCTAACCTTGTGTTTCTTGGGGATAGAGATGCATATAGTCGTAGTAAATTTATGTCAGTGACTAAGAGATTCCTAGTTTACTGATGCCAATACTGCTGTTTACATAGTATCAGGAACAGTAATAAGCATAATTATAGTGCTAATAATTGTCAGAGTGCCGGTGATGATATCCAAAAGACTTACAAAAAGAAAAAAAATAATTAAAAAGGAATAACATCAACAATTATAAGAAAGAAAAATGCAATAAAAACATTAATGATAACAAGACCACAAACAACAACAACATAAATAATAACAATATCAATACTGATTATAATGATGATAATAAAAACAATGGTAATACTGATGATGATAACAATTATGATAATGATATTATCATGATAATGATAATAAAAATGATAATGATAGTGATAATAATAAGAGTAATAATAGTAATAATGAAGACGATAATAGTAATGATAAAGATGATAATACTAATAATAATGATCATAACAACAGAAAAAAATAGTGATTCTGATAATAATGATAATAGTAATCATGATAACAATAATGATAATAATGATTATGATAACAATAATAACAACAAAGAGAAGAATATCAATGGTGATAATAATGATAGCAAAAGCGATATTGATAGTAATAGTTATAATAGCATTAATGACAATGATTATAACAGTGATAATCTTGATGGCACTAAGAACAAGGACAAAAACAGTGATGAAGATAATATTAGTCATTATTGTAATCATCATAATCATTGTTGCTGTTAAAGATATAATCCTCATCTTTATTACTATCATTATCATTACCATTGTTATCACTATCATCATTATTATTATGATTAATTTTATCATTGCTAATACTCGTCGTATTATTATCATTATCATCACTACTATTATCATTATTATTATCATCATCATTATCATTATCAGTATAATTATTATTATTACCATTGTTATTATTTCAAATACTGTTATTATCATCATTATCATTATCAATACTATCGTACTGTCATTGTTGATTTTTTTTCTTATTCTCATTGTGTATTCTAACTTCAGCTATTGGTTTGGTAACATGATAATACTTGTTAATAACTAGGATGATAACTTGTGGTAACTCATCAGCTCGGCCTATATTTACATGCGCGATGATGTACGTCACACAAGTACCTGAAAATAGAAAAGAGGAAAGTTATAAAATAAATTATTTTTTAACAAAGAAAAAATATACACACATACATACATACATACATACATACATACATACATACATACATACATACATACATATATATATATAATATATATATATATATATATATATATATATATATATATATATATATATAGATAGATAGATAGATATATATATATATATATATATATATATATATATATATATATATATACATATATATATATATATATATATATATATATATATATATATATATGTAGATATATATATATATATATATATATATATATATACATATATACATATATACATACATACATACATATATATATATATATATATATATATATATATATATATATATATATATATATATATATATATATTATATATATATATATATACATACATATATATATATATATATATATATATATATATATATATATATATATATATATATATATATATATATATATATATATACATATGTGTGTGTGTGTGTGTGTGCGCCTATCATCTCTGTCTGTTTGTCTGTCTGTATGTCTGTCTGTCTGTCTCTCTCTCTCTCTCTCTCTCTCTCTCTCTCTCTCTCTCTCTCTATATATATAATATATATATATATATATATATATATATATATATATATATATATATATATATATATATATATATATTTATATATATGTGTGTGTGTGTGTGTGTGTGTGTGTGTGTGTGTGTGTGTATGTATGTACATATATATATATATATATATATATATATATATATATATATATATAAATATATATATATATATATATATATATATATATATATATATACATATACATACATACATATATATATATATATATATATATATATATATATATATATATATATATATATATATATATATATATAATATATGTGTGTGTGTGTGTGTGTGTGTGTGTGTGTGTGTGTGTGTGTGTGTGTGTGTGTGTGTGTGTGTGTGTGTGTGTGTGTGTGTATGTATATATATATAAATATATATATATATATGTATATATACATATATATATATATATATATATATATATATATATATATATATATATATATATATATATATATATGTATATGTATATATATATATATATATATATATATATATATATATATATATACATATATATATATATATATATATATATTTACATATATATGTATATATATATATATATATATATATATATATATATATATATATATATATATATATATATATATATATATATATATATATATATATATATATATATATTATAAGGAAAATAGAAGCGAGTGGAGTAAATGGACATGGAAATGAAAGGGCAATAGATTAAAAGGTGATAGGGGCTGAGGGGAGGGCGAAATGGAAAGCAAAGGGAAAGGGATAGTATGAGAAATGGAAAACGGATGATAAAAAAGAAACTAGGGGCAGGAGAAGTGTGCTGGGAGTAAAGAAAACAGAAAGGGAAAGATACAACGAAGAAAAAGAGGGTGTGGTGTTGAAGGAAACGAAAGGGCAAAGGAGAAATGGAATGAGGAAGAAAGAAGGAAATGAGGAATATTGAAAAGGAGAGGGAAATGGATGAAGAGATAGCGTAGAAAGATATATAAAGGGAAAAGGGAAATGGGAATAAGGGAGGAGGAACGGAAGGGAAAGTGAAATGGGAATAAGGGAGGGAAAAGGGAAATAGACAGTAGATGCGAAAAGGAAAGAGGAAGCGGAGGAATGAGAGTGATGGGTTTTGATAAAAGAAATGGAAAGGGAGAAGAAAAGTGACAAA
>BOPN01010052.1:22500-26443 GCA_017312705.2 Penaeus japonicus
TTTTTTAATTCGGATGACGTTTAGCATTTGTTTTATTTTACTATATATACTATTATCAGCGTTTTCGTTATCCTACTTTTATCACTTTCTTTATTCTTCCCATTGTCATACTAATCATTAACATTAACAATGGACATGTGCCTTTTTTTATCATAATGATCATTTTCATCTGTAATATTTTTTTTCTTCATTTTTGTCCTATCGTATCATAATAAATCATAATGCCCATCGTTGCCATGATTATATCATTCATCAAAACCAGGGTACCACATCATCATACTTATCATCACAATCATCACTAATGCAACCCATAATATCGCAGTAATCATAACCATTAATATCAACATCATTGATGGCATGGCCAAAAATGTGGAACAATGAATTCTTTGCATTTCAATTATTTCCGAAATTCCATTGTCATGAGACGAGGTCCCATGATGCATTCGTTGCAGACCCAATGTCAATTTGGCTAATGCTTGCCTTCGTAAAATATTGTCCTAATATGCAGTTTGCGAAACCGTAAATCAAGACTCGGTGTGTTCATTAATGTTGTACTATATATCTTGGCCAGTGTTACTGCCCTAGAATAAATAAGGTGTTTTTGTTGTTGTTGTTTTTTTTGTTTTTGTTTTTTTTGTTCGTGGTCAGATTTTCTTTTTAACTTCCTATCTTTATCTTTATTAACATCATCACCAGTATAATAATAATAATAATAATAATAGTTTTAGAAACAGTAGAAGTAGTAGCAGTAGAAGTAATAATAGTAGTAGAAGTAGTAGCAGTAGAAGAAGTGATAGTAGTAGAAATAGTAGCAGTAGAAATAATAATTGTAATAGAAGTAGTAACAGTAGAAGTGATAATAGTAGTAGAAGTAGTAGCAGTAGAAGAAGTGATAGTAGTAGAAATAGTAGCAGTAGAAATAATAACTGTAATAGAAGTAGTAGCAGTAGAAGTGATAATAGTAGTAGAAGTAGTAGCAGTAGAAATAATAACTGTAATAGAAGCAGTAGCAGTAGAAATAATAATAGAAGTAGAAGTAGTAGCAGTAGAAGTATTGATAGTGGTAGAAGTAATAACAATAGCGAAATAATTAGCAGTACCAGTATTGGAAGTAGTAGATGTAGTATTAGCATTAGTATTAGTATTATTATAATTGTCATTGTTACTTTATGATTGTTATCATCACTATCATTATCATTATTATATATGCTATTGTTATAGTATTATAAAATAAGTGGTTCAGAATATGTAATGGACTGTCTGTATACTACGTAGCATCTGATTCATAAATGTTCATAGATAAATTATTTACAATAACTGATGGGAATATTCATTTGTTGCATTAAGAAGAGTTATTTGAATGTTCAGTAATGTAAAGTAAAAATCTCTGTGTACGTTCATTTTATAGATGATGAAAGATATTTTGTTGATTCCCTCTTCGCTCGTTTTTGCTTCGTTGTCATGATCTAGGTCTTCATGACAGGCAGGTCATCGAGCTGTTTACTCATTGATTTACTTGATTCTAGGTATATACGCTTTATTTTGTTGTTATATCTTTATAGATTTACACGCTATGTGATTTACCTGTATTCGATATTGAAAAATTTGTGTTATTTGTGGAAAAAAGTAGACTGATATGTTATGTCTCACTCGTAGTTGATATTGCGAAAATTGAATCGAGTGTTTGATTAGTCAATGAATGAGTAACGCGGAAGTTAGTGATGGAGATGGTGGTCATGAAAGTTGTCATTCCTTCGGGTGGCATGTGTGCCATGTGTTGATTTAGATGTCATTGGCGATGTTCGTACCATACGAGAAGTAAAGCAAAGTATATCTTCCTTGCTGGAGGTGCGTTTATAGAATTAGTGGTTAATGATAACGATGAGATAAGGATAAACATACCCCGGCAATTTAGATCCTCCGGATGGTATACCCGTTATACAAGAGAGGCTCTGTACCGGGAGCAAGTCCATTCCCATAGAACTACACCGGGGCGCCGACTCCAGAGCAACTTAACACATCAGCAGAATAGAACAGATATAGACCGCTATAGAAGGTGCGAAGTCTGCCACGACCAAGGTGTGAGAAAGAGGATCCGGTCTGTGCACCGTTATAACGTGGAGTGCCCTTTGTCAGTACACTTTCTTTGAGGGTTACCACACTCTGAAGCAATACTAGTCACACTCTATAGTAAGTATTAGGAATAAAAAAAGAAATGAAAACATCAGACTTCATTCTTCAAACAAAAAGACATTTCTATCATCCCATGAATCTGGCATTACGTAATATGCTCTTAATGAGTCCATATGGAGTCTAAACAAGAAATATGGATCTAAAACATCTAGAGATCGCATTAAACATTACTTGAGAGATTGCAGACAACCACAAGTGTTGGAGGGGGAGGTGACGGGAGGGAGGGGGCATGCGCTGGGTACAAACATCCGGAGGTATTGAGGTATTGGTTTAAATCTATTCATCAATCAGACTGGTTATAGATTCCAAAACATGTCGTTCTTAGGTGGATTTTTAGTGCAGAATTATAATATAAGTAATAGAAATGATTTAAAGACAAAAATAATGATAATGATAATAATGGTAGTGATAAGCTACTGCTAATAATGATAGAAGTAATAGCAATAATGCTTATAATCAATATAATCGTAATGTTACAAATTATCAATGTTATCATTTGATGATACTGTTCCTTGCATTGATAGCTCAGCCAACGAAATCTGATCATTTTTTATCCTTATTCCACATAGTTAATTACGGAAGATGCAACTGCTCTCTCATACATGCTGCCCTCTACAAACAAATTTTTGCTCATCATTCTGTCTTATATAAAGCCGATTTTATTCCGAGAAATCAGTGATCCAGTACCACAGCTATATGGTGATTAACCTATAAAATTATAGTCTCAACTTCAATCAAACAGCAACATTTATGGTCTTGCTGTTGATGATGATAAAGGTAATGATAATGATAGCGATAATGATGATAATCATGACGGTGATGGTGATGATGAGGATAGTATTTGTGATGATGATAAAGAGAGAATGATAGTAATTATAATAATGATACTACAACAGCTCTTACTAGTACTGCTGCTACTGCTACTACTACTATTACTACTACTGTTACTACCACTAATACTATTATTACTATCACTGCTCTTAATACTCCTAATAGTAGCAGTAAAAAAAACATAATTGGAGATAATGATAATGATAAAAGTGATCATGATAAAAGTAATAATTATATCAATAATGATGTCAATTGACTGATGAATTAATTATCAAATTCCTATAGACACAAGATAGATATCGACAGTGTTTTGTGAACATTGTCGCAGTGGCAACAAGTGAGGTTTACTGCAATATTTGTCAGCATTTTGTTTCCATTCTATTTTGTTTGAGAGAATATTTCACTTTTGATTAGTTTTCCATCATATAGGGTTATTATTCAGACTTCAGTGTTGATCAATTGAATGCAATGCTCTGACACCAGATTTATTAAGCTTGCTGTCGCGAGGTGATTATATAATCAAGTTTTATTAACGTTATCGGTAGTGAAAATATTGATCCTTACTTTTTATCCATGTTAGCTAAAATTGATTGAATTTTCGTATTCTCTTCCCTTCTACATTTCACCTACCCCTCTTTCCTTTTCTCTTTGGTAATAACTACAAGATGAGGTATCCTACAAGAATCCCCTAAAGGCATAGACGGCATGTCTGACATTTCAGTTCCGTAGAAAAATTATCAAGATATAGAAATGATAATGTGAATAACATTTAGGAACCACGGTTGCACTCAAAATTCCATCTACACCACGAAGTCTGTAAAAAATATTGAAATCCCGTGTGTGTATGAGTGTGCATGTGTATAAATATATATATCTATATCTATCTATCTATCTATCTATCTATCTATATATATATATA
>BOPN01010053.1:15000-20000 GCA_017312705.2 Penaeus japonicus
TCCTAAATGAGTATTTTTTTTCTTTTTTTCTTTTTTTAACTTTATAAACGCCATGTACACAAGTCCGATGCCCTAAGTACAGCATAATAATTGTATCTCACCAACCTTTCCAATAGTACCGTGACCCGTCCAGTAGATAAAAGTAGATGATAAACAATTATTGCTCCTGGAATATGCCTTTAGGTCTTTTGGCACTCTGTGGTCAGTTTTATTTACCCAAATATTTATGCTTCAATGAATGGCTATATAAATGTGTGTATCTTCGCCAATTAATGTGTATATCTTTACCTGTCTCATACGCTATCTATCGTTCGTCTTTATATTTACATATTTAGCTGTCTATTAGATTATTTCATTATCTGCCTCTAAGTGTGTTTGTGTGATCAAGTGGCTGTTTTGCCGAGAGATGCATGGAATATCATTTTTCTTAGCATTAGATATCTTATGTTATGTATTTCGATTCTGAATTTAATTATCATATTTCAATATATCTGTGAATATGATTTAAAGAATTCTGATCCATTTGTTTGAATCCAGTTCACAAATTACTTCAGATATCCGAAATAATAATGTATTAGTTCATAACCTTCAGTCCACCATTTCTTTAAAAAACTACCGTTATGGTTAAATTGAAATGTCACTTATAAGCGTCTATGTCTTTCACTGATATATACTCATTTTCTACAGCTTTGAAATGCACACATTCTTTTTTACTTCTTGATTAGATAGCAATAACCATTTGTCTTAAGCTTTGGCTTTAAAAAGTATTGTTGAAGGTGTGGAGACACGTGGTGAGTGACGAGCGAGCGACGCAAACTGGTTCGACAGTTTCGGTACAGCCTCGGTGGGGCCTCTTAATTTCAATCGGTTATCCTCCACAACCTCTCTTTTAAACAGTCCATATTCTACATTAATTCTTTAATCTATAATCTACTTTTTCACTTGATTATTTGACATTAATTTATTGGTTGAACTTCTACCTTGCAACGCTTCCCTCCGAAACAGCTGAGTGTTCCAGCAGAGCACAAGACATTGGTGTCGTGCATTTAAGAACGCCGTGTATATACATGCACACACACACACACACACACACACACACACACACATATATATGCGCGCGCGCGCGCATATATGTGTGTGTGTGTGTGTGTGTGTGTGTGTGTGTGTGTGTGTGTGTGTGCATGTATATACACGGCGTTCTTAAATGCACGACACCAATGTCTTGCACTCTGCCATGTCAGAGGAACGGCATGCGAGGCCGTACAACAAACTGTTTTGTGATATCGGTATGCAAACTATTTACATCTCTTATGTCTTGCTCCTTTGTCTGGTGATGATTTCCAACAATATATGTGCATTCTAAGCTGTATTTAAGAGCCTGCCAGATGGTAAAACATATATATAAAAAATAAATCGCACATATTTCTTCACACACGCAAACAAACATACATATTTGTGCTTGCGTGTGTGTGTTTGGAAGGGAAATAGATGTGACGCGCATAGTTCACTCAGCTAAACACTTTAAACATCCTAGTTACAAGACAAAAAATAGAAACATGATTGATCAGGTTTCATAAACAAAAGAACAACAATGAAATAGCGAAGGTTCAACAGCTTTTTAACGGGAATCATTGGCAAACTTGATGTCGGGCCAGAATTCATGCAATTCATGGTACAGGGAATGTAACAACTTAAATGACATGCATCTTCATTTTATCCTTCATGTTGCATTTTTTCTATGTTTTGAATTTTATGAAAGCATAATAACTTATGCATTACAAATATTATGAAATGAAAGTCTTCATTTTGTTATAAAAGGTTCTTTTTAATTTCACGAACTCAAGCGTTATTGTTCACGGAAATTTTCTCATGTTTTTTATAAATCGTTTCAAATTCGAGAGCCGCCACAACAGAGAACGAAAAGGTCTTCAGTGCATCAGCCTCGATCTTTCCACGTGGCCAAGAGACAAGGAGACCCTCTGATGCACAGCAGACTGAGTGAAGGGAAAGCGAGAAGGAGGTTCCTGATCACTAGGCTATTGAAATGCCTAATGGCCTTTGCATCAGCGCGATACGTACTTCGACCTACGCCCTTTCGGAAACCATGACCATCCTCCTTATATTTATGATGCTAAGAAATCTTGATGGGTCCCTGATAAAGAGGATGGGGTTGCTGAGGGCGAGATTCAGAAAACCACAGGTGAACTGGCCACTGTAACTATGAAAGGCGGAGAAACAAAGACTTTTGAGAAAGACCTTTTGAGTCAAGTCAACCCCCCTAAAAGTGCGATGATATGTCCAACATGATGCCCTGTCCTTTACTAACTTGAAGACTCGTTACCAGGCCAAACTAATCTCCACCTACTCTGGCCTCTTCCTCATCTACATAAACCGAGTCGTCAAGATCTTCCTGGGGGTGCCTCCTCATCTGCCCGCTATTTCAGACGGCGCCTTCATGAATATGTTGCAAGGTAAATGATTCGGTAGTTCCATCTGCGATGCCATTCCTATTTTAATGGCGCTGGACCTGCCTAATCAAGCGTGGACTGAAAGAATTATAATATTTCATAATTCTTAACTCAAGCTGTATGGGCTCCATAATTGTCATCGGTATTCTAATCTTGCGGTCACTAAAGTTTTCCATAGTGGTAAAAGGTGTTGTGTCTCTTGTGTTTTAAAAGTCCTAATTACCCATCCACTCATAACTTTTCCTTTATTGACGATCTGCTCTAGACCACACGACCCAACAAAATGATTGTCAATTAGATATAACCTAAAAATTACCCAAGTATACCCTCCTACCTGCAATCATAGTGATGAGGAGATAGAGAGCTTCTATGAAGATGTGCAAGAAGTTACCGATAGAGCAAAAATCCATTTTACTGTGATTATGGGGGACTTTAATGCTAAGCTAGGAATAAGGGAAGATGAGGAAACCTCGGTTGGGAAACATGGAATAGGTACCAGGAATCATAGAGGGCAAACGCTGATAAAAATCGACGAAGCTCGATCCCTTAAAATCATGAATACATTCTTCGAAAAGAGATCCGGGAGGAAATGACCATGGAAATCACCATCCGGTTTTAAAAACGAAATTGACTTCATAATCACCAACAGGCTAAGTACAAAATGTAACCGTTATCAGTAAAGTAAATGTCAGTAGCGACCATAAACTGGTCAGAAGTCGAGTAACTTATACAGAAGTCTCTCGTTAATCTAACTAACATAAGAATAGAGCGAACGGAATTTAAGTCTTAACATCCGATACAAATATTCATCTCTCGAAGATCTAGAATTAGACCAAATGAACGACCAATTCAGTGAGATAATAAAGGAAGCTGCACTTGAAAAGTTTAGTAAGCTTTCGGTAGGAACAAAAAAGCTTGTGAAACTGAGTAAGGACATGGAAATAGCATCATTGAGAGACAAAATTGAATCAGCAGAGCTTACTAAGATGATAAACAAAAAGAAAAAAGATGTACGCAAATTTAACATAAGAAAAATAAATAAAGCTCTGCTTTCGGGCACCAGCCTTAAGACAACAGAGAGGAGGCTCGGAATAGGGAAAAAACAAATGTATGCAATTAAGAAACCCAATGGAGGGGTGACATAATAAAAGTGAAATTATAAAAGTAGTAGAAGACATCTATTACGACTTATGCCTCTCAAACCTATAAGCCTCCTTTTGAGTAATCCATAAACTGTTTACAATAATAATCACAGCAAGCATCATCGATACATTAGATTCAAAACAACCCAGGGGATAGGCAGGCTTCTTCAGTGTATACTCGACTATAGACCATATCCACACACTAACCCAAATAAGAGAGAAAACAAACGAATATAGGAAGTCTCTGTGTATGGCATTCGTAGATTACAAAAAGGCAATCGACTCGGTACAGATAGCGGCAGTACTAGATGCAATTCGTAAACAAAGAGTAGACGAAATATATTGTAGATTATTAGAGAATATACATAAAGATGGTACTTCGATCATCAAAATGCACGCATAAACTGATAAAATACCAATAAAAATGGGTGTTAGGCAGGGCGACTCTAAAGAAGTTAGATTGTAAGGAGAAAATTATTAAAATAGGGGATGAACACTTAAGCAATCTGAGATTTGGAGATAACATTGTTCTTTTCGGCGAGTCAGCAAATGATTTACAATTACTAAGCGATTTGAAAAGGGAAAGTCTGAAGATTGGCCTTAAAAAGAACATATAAAAGACTAAAGTCATGTTCAAAAGTCGAACCCCAGTTGAGGAAAATACAAATACAGGTCGAGGTACTAGAAGCAGTGAACGAGTATGTATACCTAGGGGAACTCATCCAGCAGAATACATCCTGCGAAGCCGAGATAAACCGACGAATCAGGCTAGGTTGGAGTGCCTTCGGTACACACTGTAATATATTACGAGGTCGTCTACCACTTTGTATAAGGAGATTTTAACCAATGTGACCTCCCCGTCATAACATATGGGTCAGAAACATGGACTACGACCAAAGTACTTGAGAGGAAATTTGTAAGTGCTCAAAGAGGAATGGAAAGGCTAATGCAAAGAGTTAGCTTAAGAGACAAGAAAAAAGCCACATTGATCAGGCAACAAACAAAAGTACTGGATATACTTAAGAGCATTAATAGAAAAAGTGGCAGTGGGCAGGACGTATATATCGGAGACAGGACGACAGATGAACAAAGAAAACAACAGGATGGGAAATACATGACACAATAAGACCAAGGGCAAGACCAATGACAAGATGGCGTGATGAAAAAGCAAATTTTGCAGGAGTAAAATGGAATGACTGAAAAAGATTGAGAGAGGCCTACGTTCTGCAGTGGAATGGTACAAGCTGACAATGATGATATTTTTGCATACACACACACACACACACACACACACACACACACACACGCACACACATATATATATATATATATATATATATATATATATATATATATATATATATATATATATATTGTGTGTTGTGTGTGT
>BOPN01010054.1:0-2500 GCA_017312705.2 Penaeus japonicus
GAGAGAGAGAGAGAGAGAGAGAGAGAGAGAGAGAGAGAGAGAGAGACAGACTGAACAAGAGCGAGAGAGAGAGAGAGAGAGAGAGACTGAACAAGAGCGAGACAGAGAGCGAGACAGAGGGAGAGTGAGAGAGAGAGAGAGAGAGAGAGAGAGAGAGAGACTGAACAAGAGCGAGAGAGAGAGAGAGAGACTGAACAAGAGCGAGACAGAGAGAGAGTGAGAGAGAGAGACACACACACACACACAGAGGCTCCCCACCGCTGCCACCATTACGTTGATTAATGAAAATACTAATGACTCCTAGCCGGGGATGCCTCTGTCCTGTCCCTACCTTCCCACCTTACACCTCGGAGCCGCTTCCAACACATCTGCTTCCAACAGTAGGGCTACAGCTGCCCTCTTCCACCCTTGGTAATTGTAACTTCTGATTAAGATATCCATAGATTCTATAGTAGTTATGTTGTTGGTCGTATGTGTTTGATGTTGAAAAGGCAGAGAAAGAAGCAAAAATGATACTGCTCGTCGCATAGTCGTTATTTTAATGTTTATGTGTTATGGGAATAAAAAAAGAGGATGGATTTTCTTTTGTATATTTTCCATCACTTTCCATCCTACACACTAACAAAAGTTGAATGAAAAATACGAGAGGTGAATATAGGAGAGTCTTGAATTACGAACTAGTTACGTATTTCCACGTGGGAAGACATAGCCTTTTCAGAAAAGTGTGTCAACAGCATATTTTATATGTATTGTGATATGTGAATTATATTTAATAAAATGATATCTCTCTATGCGGATAATATGATACTATTCCTATCAAAATTGCAATTCAGATATTTATTTAATAGTTATACTCAATAGCAAGAAAATTACCACTGGCTTTTAAACGACTTCCTCTGTCATATAACATATTAAATTGTCATAAACTAACGAACTGAAATCAAACCGCTGTCATTATTCCTAGCTTCAGTACAGTCACCATAGCACCATCTTTCACTATCCTGCACCATCATCGTCACCAAGAGGAAAAAGAAAAGAGAGAGGGAGGGGGGTGAAAGGGGAATAAAGAGAAGGGGAAGGATAGGGCGAGAAAGTGGGGGTTAGAATGGCCGGGGAGAGGTGTGTGTCTGGGGAGAGGGGAAAAAGGGGATAAAAAAGGGAGAACAACGTAGAGAGGAGGGTAAGGGGCGTTTGGAATCTGGGGAGAGGGGAAAAAGGGGATAAAAAAGGGAGAACAACGTAGAGAGGAGGGTAAGGGGCGTTTGGAATCTGGGGAGAGGGGAAAAAGGGGATAAAAAAGGGAGAACAACGTAGAGAGGAGGGTAAGGGGCGTTTGGAATCTGGGGAGAGGGGAAAAAGGGGATAAAAAAGGGAGAACAACGTAGAGAGGAGGGTAAGGGGCGTTTGGAATCTGGGGAGAGGGGAAAAAGGGGATAAAAAAGGGAGAACAACGTAGAGAGGAGGGTAAGGGGCGTTTGGAATCTGGGGAGAGGGGAAAAAGGGGATAAAAAAGGGAGAACAACGTACAGAGGAGGGTAAGGGGCATCTAGAATCTGGGGAGAGGGGAAAAGGGGGAAAAAAGGGGAGGACAGCGTAGAGAGGAGGGCAAGGGACGTCTAGAATCTGGGGAGAGGGGAAAAAGGGGAAAAAAAGGGGAGGACAACGTAGAGAGGAGGGTAAGGGACGTCTAGAATCTCGGGAGAGGGGAAAAAAAGGGGGGAAAAAGGAGGAAAAAAAGGGGAGGACAGCGTAGAGAGGAGGGTAAGGGGCGTTTGGAATCTGGGGAGAGGGGAAAAAGGGGATAAAAAAGGGAGAACAACGTACAGAGGAGGGTAAGGGACGTCTAAAATCTGGGGAGAGGGGAAAAAAAGGGGGGAAAAAGGAGGAAAAAAAAGGGAGAACAACGTAGAGAGGAGGGTAAGGGGCATCTAGAATCTGGGGAGAGGGGAAAAAGGATGAAAAAAAAGGGGAGGACAGCGTACACGTCGCCTCGCTGGACCCGCAAAAGTGGAAAATCTGAAACCAAGTTAAACTCTTCGTGAGAAATAAGCGGCACGGAAAAGGCATGGCGGGCAGTAAGTTAAAAAGATCATCCCGCGGTCTGTTTCTATTTCTGTTTCTGCTTCTGCTGCTGCTTCTGCTGCTGGATGCCCTCAAAGATATGGGTGTCTTGGAGCGTTAAGGTGGAAAGCGACGTTCTAGAATACACACACACACACTATCACACTCAATCGCATGGACACACGTATACATAGGAACATACACAATTGCTCTCTCTTTTTCTGTCTCTCTTTGTCTGTCTGTTGGTCTCTCTCTCTCTCTCTCTCTCTCTCTCTCTATCTCTCTATCTATCTATCTATCTATCTATCTATCTATCTATCTATCTATCTATCTGTCTATCTATCTATCTATATATCTATTTATCTATCTATCCACCTCTCTCTCTCTTATTCTCTCTTTCTCTCTCAAGAACATATACATATTTGTATGTTTCTCTCTC
>BOPN01010054.1:10000-12500 GCA_017312705.2 Penaeus japonicus
AAATAAAAGTATATTCTGATTATCTTTTTTTTATCTTTCGTTTTTGGGAAAAAAGTGATTATTACGGTCTTTACGTTTGAGTTTTTGTTTTCGTCACAACTTCATGTATTATCACTATTGAATAAATCAAGTTGAATTAAAGATATCTATTATTCCTTTTCCTTAGTATGATTTAACATGAGCTTTCCTTATACAGTATGAGTGTATGAGTTCATAAGCCTCACTAAAAAAAAATAATAATAAAAAATAAAATAAAAAAATAAAAAAAATAAGATCTGCTATCAATGTGATAAAAAGTCTCATTTTGAACATCTGATAAGATCTGATATCAATGTGGATATGAGTTATTATGAGTATGATAAACTTTATTGTGAGTTTTCCTTATATATTATGAGTGTATGTGTGTGAGATGTAGGGGAAGAGGCTAGGCAAGGCTTCTTAAGGAAGGGAGGAGAGAGAGAGAGAGAGAGAGAGAGAGAGAGAGAGAGAGAGAGAGAGAGAGAGAGAGAGAGAGAGAGAGAGAGAGAGAGAGAGAGAGAGAGAGAGAGAGAGAGAGAGAGAGAGAGAGAGAGAGAGAGAGAGAGGGAGAGAGAGAGAGAGAGAGAGAGAGAGAGAGAGAGAGAGAGAGAGAGAGAGAGAGAGAGAGGGAGGGAGAGAGAGAGAGAGAGAGAGAGCAGGCTTTAATTAGGGTGTGAATTAGGGGTGGAGGGAGGGAGGGAGGGAGGGGGACGGGAGGTTGTCAGAGGGTATCAGCATATAATTTAGTCTGAGCTGATCCTCCTTAGACTCTCCCCCTCCCCCCCCCCCCTCCCCCATCTCATTCCCCCTCCCCCCCTTCTCTCACTGCTCTTCTAACCCGTAACTCCCTCTCTCCCCTCTCCCCTCATCTCCCTCAAATCGCCTTTCCTCCATCCCCTCACCCCCCTCACCCCCTCACCCCCCCCACCCCATATGGAATAATCTCCCCCCCATCATCATCTTTCGCATAATCCGTATTAAGCCTGACACCATCATCACCATAGCCATCACCACCGTCAGCGACCCCACGCACCACTTAGGGGGGGGGGGGTAGTTAGCTAGGGGGGTGGGAGGAAGGGGGAAGGGGGAAGGGAGGCGGAGGAAGGGGAGGGGGAGGGGGTGAAGGAGGAGATAATTATCTGGGTGATTACTCTGATTACCCATTTTGAACGGCTGTGTCACCATAGCCTATTAATTGGGATATTTCACCATCATTATCGTCATCATAGTAATGATGGCGAGGTGAAGATATGTATGGATATTTGTATTTATATATATATATATATATATATATATATATATATATATATATATATATATATATATATATATATATATATATATATATGTGTGTGTGTGTGTGTGTGTGTATGTATACATATTGTCATGTTCTCTCTCTGTCTCTCTTTCTCTCTTTTATCTTTCTCTTCTTCACACACACATACACATACCCACTCACCCTATCTCACTCTCCTTCTCTCTCTCTCTTCCTCCTTCCGTTCGCCTTCTCGCTATCACCATAGTCAAAATCTCATCATAGAATCATAACACCATTAGAAACGACACCATATTCACATGCATACCCCCCCCCCCCTTATCACCATCTGTAACGCGACCAAAAAAAATCCATCTGGGAAAAATAATAAAAAGAAATATATATCCGAAAAACCCACAAGATTCGCAATCTGTTATCCGGCCTTACACCCTACCCCCACCCCTACCCTCCCCACCCCTACTCCTCTCTCTCCCCATTCCTAATTCCTTCCTCAGTTCTCTCCCCACACCCCTCACCCCTCACCCCTCTCTCTCCTCTCCCTTCTCTCCTCTCCCCTCTTTCCCTCATCATAATCAAAGCTGCACAGAAAATATCGGTAGGGATAGAGAGATGGAGAGAGAGAGAGAGAGAGAGAGAGAGAGAGAGAGAGAGAGAGAGAGAGAGAGAGAGAGAGAGAGAGAGAGAGAGAGAGAGAGAGAGAGAGAACGGGAAAGAGAAAGAGACAGAAAGGAAGAGTGATAAACAAGGTGAAAAAGATAGAGAGAGAAAGAGAACGAGAAAGAGAAAGAGAGAGAGAGCAAAAGAGAAAGAAAAAAAGAGAAAAGGAGAAAGAGAAAGAGAAACAGAGAGAAAGAGAAAGAGGAAGAGAAAGAGAAACAGAAAAAGAGAGAGAACGAAAAGTAGTAAAAATAATTATATGAATGAAATCTCTATTGTAACTAATCTTACAAAAACGACTTACTGTGGAAGTTAAAATCTCCTTAATGCTTCTGAATATTTACTGTAATCTGCAATAGCATTTTACAGCAATTGTTCTATAAGTAAAATTAACTAAGATTATGACAATCCTCTTCCCTAATTTAGATAATATTGTTATGATAATTATCTCGTATTATTATGATAATTATCATTAATCGTCCTATTTATATCGTAATTGGTTAATGTTAATAAGATGATTACGATAATAATTAAGGCAGTGATATTAAT
>BOPN01010056.1:0-5000 GCA_017312705.2 Penaeus japonicus
AAAAATACTTAACGCTTAGTTGGTGATATTTGGCACACTCTTTAAGTAGATCACTTGCATCAAAGTGCGTAGTCATCACCTATTTTGCTTCCGAAAGTGGTATAAAACATCACTTAAGCTTTTTACCTAGGTAACAGGCTTATTAAGTGAGTCCTGAGGAGCAGATGCAAGATATAAACCTTTCCCCTCAACTCTGTCAGACAAAAGTCTACGGTGAACACCACCCATGTTTCACTATCCCCTCCGAAAATGCCTCCGCAGACATCAACGTCGAATGAACTTACAACATTACTACTACCCACGTTCTGTCCCTGGTTAATTCCTCATTCTGTTAGATCCCCATACTTCCTGCGGCCCCTTCTCAAGCTCACAGCAGGAGGCTAGACCACAATCACACAACTGACATTTGATCTTTGTCATGAAGATATGTAATGACTGAGTAACGCAAACAACATCAGATAGTATTCTATATGACAATAGCTAAACCGGATACGATCTTTTAAGCAAATTCAAATGCTGTACTCCTCAATGCTTATCAATCATTTTCTATTTGTTATCTAATATTCGTTTTGTATAGTTACTCTTCTTACTTCCCTACTCTCTCTATGCTCAAGGGAAATCCTCTTCTTCAATTATTCATTCTACATTCTATTTACCCTCTCAGTTCACTCCATATTTCCCCGCTCACTCTCAGTTTCCCCTTCCCTTTTGTCACTCCCTCTTTCCCCTCACCTCTCTCCCCTTCCCCTGCATCACTCCCTAGTTAGACTGGTAAATAATTCTTCGGTCTGCTTGTGGCGGAATTATTGTCTTCCTCTGAGATTTATTTTTTCGGATTATTGTTAATATTTATAATGTGTATTTAAAAATGAATATTAATTGTGTATCTGTCCATATCTGCTTATTCATGTCTATCGTGTGTACGTGCGTGCGTGCGTGTTTGCGTGTGCGCGTGTGCTTGTTGGCCCGTATTTCGGTGCACACACACACACACACACACGCACATACACATGCACACGCACCCCCCCCCCACCCACACACACACACACACACACACACACACACACACACACACACACACACACACACACACACACACACACACACACACACACACACACACACACACACACACACAACCATCCCACCGTCCATCCCAAACCCAACCCCCTCTGCCCCCCCTCTTCAGATGCTGGAGGGGTCGACGGTGGCCTTCTCCCACGGCGGCGAGATGCCCTCCCGAAGGAGCTTCATCTCCCGAGGCTCCAACCTCACCCTCCGGTTCTCCTCCTTGGAAGACACTGACAACACGGGGTTCCTCCTTCAGTACTCGTGGGTTCTTCGGGGTGAGTGCTCGAGCTTGTACTTTGCTTGTTTTTTGTTTTTGTTTTGGATTGTGGGGCATTGTTTGTTAGGATCGTGGGGGTATTGTTCTTGTTGTTATGGTTGTTGTTCTTATCTTCATTGTTATTGTTATTGTTAGTTGTTATTCTTATTGTTGTTGTTGATTATTATCATTGTTATTTGCTATTACCATCGTTATTATCGTTGTTTTTCTTAATCGTTACTATCGTTATTATCATCATTATTTTTATTATCATTTCTAACATTATCGTTTGTTTTTGTTTTTAATATTCGGATTAATTTAATCGGTTCATCCATTTATTATTTATCTTTTGTCATTTACCTTTTTCCTATTCAAGTGACCTCGTTCTATTCTTTCTCATTTCATATCATTTAGTTTATGCCTTTCTTCTTTAATTTATTCCCATTTTTTCATTCATGAATCTATTCTTGTCATTCATTTTATTCTCATTAGTTGTATTTTTTCCATTCATTTTTGGACCGTCAGCTGTTTTTGTTTACGCAACGTGAAAGAAGAAATGTAATAATAAATCTAATAATAAGGAATAGGATGATAACCATGATGACAATGGCTCTCCCCGAATTGAATAGATACTTGACATAAATAGATAAAAACAAAGGAAAAGATAAAACGAAGGAAAAGATAAGAATGAAAATAGGCAAGACTCAACCAGCATCGGATAGGAAATCATTATTACAACAGCGAATCATATTGTCTTGCGAGAGCTGGCAATGATTGCGTAATGAAGATACAGAAGATAATCGGAACTTCTCTTTCTCTCTCTCTCTCTCTCTCTCTCTCTCTCTCTCTCTCTCTCTCTCTCTCTCTCTCTCTCTCTCTCTCTCTCTCTCTCTCTCTCTCTCTCTCTCTCTCTCTCTCTCTCTCTCTCTCTCTCTCCAATTTTCATTTTCTTTCTTCTCACTATTCTCTCCTCTTCTTTTTTTTCTTTCCCTTTCTCTCGTTTTCTCTCTCGCTTTCTTTTGCTCGTTTTCTCTCTCGCTTTCTATTCATCTCTTTCTCCCTCCCTCCCTCTCTCACTCTCTTCCTCTCTCCCTCCCTCCCTCCCTCCCCCTCCCCCTCACTCACTCACTCACTCCATCCCTCTACTCCCTCCCTATACTCCCTCTCTCTACTCCCTTACCCCCCCTCCCTCCCTCTCCTCCTTTACCCACTTTCCCTCCCTCTACTCCTTTACCCACTTTCCCTCCCTCTACTCCCTTACCCCCTCCCTCTCTCTACTCCCTTACCCCCTCCCTCCCTCTCCTCCCTTACCCCCTCCCTCTCTCTACTCCCTCACCCCCTCCTCCCTCTCCTCCCTTACCCCCTCCCAATCTCTACTCCCTTACCCCTCCCTCTCTACTCCCTTTTGACCCCCTTCCTCCCTCTCCTCACTTACCCCCTCCCTCTCCTCCCCTACCCCCCTCCCTCCCTCTCCTCACTTACCCCCTCCCTCTCCTCCCTTACCCACTTTCCCTCTCCTCCCTTTCCCCCTTTCCCTCTCCTACCCCCATGATAGGGACATGCGAAAGGACCCCCCCCCCCTCCCAGACCACGGGAGAACATAGGCTCCTTACCCCCTCCCTCCCTCTCCTCCCTTACCCCCTCCCTCCCTCTCCTCCCTTACCCACTTTCCCTCCCTCTCCCTCCCTTACCCACTTTCCCTCCCTCTCCTCCTTACCCACTTTCCCCTCCCTCTCTCCCTTACCCACTTTCCCTCCCTCTCTCCCTTACCCCTCCCCTCCCTCTCATCCTCACTCCCCCTTCCTCCCTCTCATCCCTTACCCCCCTCCCTCCCTCTCCTCCCCTTACGCCCTCCCTCCTCTTCTCCTTACCCTCCTCCCTCTCTTCCCTTACCCCCTCCCTCTCCTCCTTTACCCACTTTCCCTCCCTCTCCCTACTCCCTCCCTCCCTCTCCTCCCTTACCCACTTTCCTCCCTCTCCCCTTACCCCTCCCTCCCTCTCTCTCTTCCCCTTACCCACTTTCCCCTCCCTCTCCTCCCCCTTACCCACTTTCCTCCCTCCTCCCCCTTACCCCCTCCCTCTCCTCCCTTACCCACTTTTCCCTCTCCCTCTCATCCCTTACCCCCCTTCCTCCCTCTACTCCCTTACCCCCTCCCTCCCTCTCCTCCCTTACGCCCCCCTCCCTCTCCTCCCTTACCCCCTCCCTCTCCTCCCTTACCCCCTTTCCCTCCCCCACCCCCATCCTTGTGATAGGGACATGCGAAAGGACCCCCCTCCCCTCCCCCTCCCCCCCCTCACAGACCACGGGAGAACATAGGCTTCATAGTTTTAGCATCCTGTCAAAAGCATCACACTAGAGAACCCATATACTTTTTTTTCTCTTTTTTTTCTTTCCCGAGCTTTTGAAATATTACGAAACCGGGGAAATATTACGAGAGTGGAGGCCATCACTGTTGCAATCTAATCTAGGTTGACGGCGCTTTGTATGAGTAATTTGTTATTAGTTTCAGATTTTGCAATAGGGCCGGCCCGGAAGGTCAGGAGTCACCGGTAGGCTATGTCTCGGAATGCCATTTTTTTGAGTAATCCATTTTTTTTTTTTTTTTTTTTTTTTTTGGGGGGGGGGGGATGTGCTACTCAAGTGTTCGGAAAATGATTAGTATGAAATGTTACGATTACTCCTGTTGTTTTTTATGGTTATAAATTGTTTTGGCACAAGAGTGGTGGTGTAATACTTCTGATAACGGTGATTATCATAGCAAGTATTTTTAATCAATTATAAATGAGAGTATCAGTGATTGCTAAGCTAGTTGCTATTTTCAACATCTTTATCATCACTAATCACTATGATCAGTACCACCTTTTCGGTAGTGGTAGCACTGGTAGTAAGAGTGGTGGTTGTAACATCAGCTCATTCCAAACTTGAAATAGTATCACTGCTAGAAATACTATTATTTTCAGTAGTAGTACTAATAGTAGTAGTAGTAGTAGTAGTAGTATCAGTATCAGGATCATTATTAATCATAGTAGTAGTAGTAATAGTAGTAGTAGTAATAGTAATACTAGTATCAGCAGCATAATTATTATCTATAGTAGTAGTAGTTGTAGTAGTAGTACTAGTAGTAGTATTGACATCAGTTGTGTTAGTAATTTCATATAAAGCAGTAATAATCATCATTTACAGTAGTGTAAGTTATAATAGTAGTTATTGTAATAGTAGCATTAGCAGTATTAGTAAGTACTCCCACCATCATTACAGTTCCTATTAACATAATCTCCCTCATCTTAACGAACTATTAGGCATACACGTCTTTTGACCCCAAACTGGGCATGGAAGGTAAAATTCCATTGTGCTTTTTCCTGTCTTTATTTTTCTTTGGTTTTACTTTGAAGCCCAAAAATCTGAAAGCACTTTAAAGGCTATGCAGGTGATCAGCTGTTTTGAAAGTCCATTGCTAAAAAGGACATTATTTCGTGGATAAGAGATTTTTTGAAGGGGGGGGGTGAGGGTCGTTTTTCGTGGGAAAGAGAGATTTTTTTGGTGGTGGTTGGGAGGGGGTGAGGGGGGAATGAGGAGGGGGGGGGTGATATTATAATGCATTAGGTTCGTTTAAAGGGGACACTTGATGGGGTGCGATTTAGCTTATGGATGGTGGGAAGAAGCTGCGAAGAA
>BOPN01010056.1:25000-26404 GCA_017312705.2 Penaeus japonicus
TTTTTTTACTCTGTTTTCTGACGTTTTGCCTTTTTTATCTTAATTCGATTTTATTTACCTAATATTTGGAAATAAAACTATATACGCAAAATTTTTGAAGAAAAAAAACTTTTGTTTTGTTATCATCAGTGTTCATTTTAGTCATTATTCTTCAGACTGTATCTACATAGAAGGGATTGTGATCATTTGCTCTATTTGCTTGCTTGCTTGCTGTGTACGTGTACGTGTACAAACCTGCGCGTATATATGTATGTATTCACACACAAACACAACCAGAAATTTTTAAAAAATCAAACAAAAAGGAAAGTCCTCCCCTCCCCTCTTTTCCTTCATTTATCTTTCGCTCTGGCACTCCTGCCTCCATCTCTCGCTCGCATTTTCTCTCCCACTTTCCCTAAGTCTCTTCCACTCAATATCTATCCTACCCTCCTTTCCATCCGTTTCCTCCTCCTCCCTCCTCCCTCCCTCCTTCCATCCCTCCTCCTTCACTCTCTCCCTCCTTCCTCCCTCCCTCCTTCCTCCCTCCCTCCCTCCATCCCTCTTCCCTCCTTCCCTCCACCAATCCCTCTTCAATCAATAGGAGTGCTTGTGCATGTGTGCATATGGGGGGGGAAGGGGGGGAGCGTCCGTGTCTGTATCTGTATCTGTATCTACATCCATCCCCGTATCTCAAATATCTATCTGTGCGACCAGAGAGACACACACGCGTGACTCGATACTCCATTATGCAAAGGGACCTGCCTACCTTCCGTGACCGCAATAAAGGAGCGAACACCTGTTGTCCGTCGCGTGCAAATGTTCAAGCAAGACCTGCTTTCATTAGCGAGTCTCTTAGTGTTCCTTGGCTGGCGCGCGTAGGTCCCTGGCCCGTCCCTGGCCCGTCCCTGGCCCGTCCCTGGCCCAGTCCCTGGCTCATCCCGTCCCGTCCCGTCGCCTCAAACTTTTTTCATTTGAGCCAAAACTTTCTGGCCAGATTGGCAATAAGATATTTTAATAAGTCTTCATCACAAGGAAGGGAGGAAGGAAGGAAGGAAAGAGAAGAAGAGAGGGGAAAAAACGAGGGCGGCAAGAGAGGGAGAGAGAGGAAGAGGGAAAGACTGACTGACCTCATCTTCTTGGGTAATTTATTCTCTCTTTGAGAGGGTTGGATCAGACGTGGTTAGCTTGTATGGACAACTTTGCATCTATCTAAATAAGGGTGTTTGTTTATACATATATACATACGAACACACACACACTCATTAACACACACACACTCATTAACACACACACACTAACACACACACACTAAAACACATACACTCACACACACACACACACACACACACACACACACACACACACACACACACACACACACACACACACACACACACACACACACACACACAAACAAACACACAC
>BOPN01010057.1:22500-25000 GCA_017312705.2 Penaeus japonicus
ATGATATTGAAAATGGTAATACTGATAATAATAAAGATGATAATGATAGTGATAATAATGATGATAAGAAAGACCATACCAATATCAACAATAGTGATAATGTTAACACAAACAACACAACCACACTAATAATGCCTTTTATTATGATAATGATAACAATAGGAGTGATAATCATAATGATAGTAGTAGTGATATCAATAATAACATCACCAATCAATTTAATGAAATCAATAGAAATAAAACGGTAATACGAAGCCAATATATTAGTTAATATATAACTAGTCAACAGACCTGCACCTTTCAGCACCTTTAAGAAATAGGCATATTAGTATGAGCGTTAAACCTGCTATAGGTCACAGACACCTCCTCAGCCCTCTGAGATATGGCCGTGGAGGATATAAAGCCAGGCTGAAGAGTGACCCTAAACCGGCACCCGAATCGCATCGTTTTCCTGCCCCAACACACACAGGCACACAACACTACACAAACACACACAAAACACTACACAAACATACACACACACACACAACACTAC
Organism: Penaeus japonicus; assembly: GCA_017312705.2. Lineage (NCBI taxonomy): Eukaryota > Metazoa > Arthropoda > Malacostraca > Decapoda > Penaeidae > Penaeus > Penaeus japonicus. The sequence continues at coordinate 23,036 of BOPN01010057.1, forward strand.
ACAAACACACACAAAACACTACACAAACATACACACACACACAACACTACAGTACACAAACACACACACAGAAACTTACTCATACCAAATATACATACAGAAATACATATGTAAACTTAAGCTTTAATTTTGGAAGTTCCAGTTGTCCCCCATCTCATAAAAAGAAAGAAAGAAAGAAAAAATACAGTATCTTTTAGTTAGCTTACTACTTGGGTTATGTATACGTGAATGCGTTTGTTTGTGTGTACTCAAAAAGAGTAAAATCGACTGATTGTTAAATATTCATCCCATGCTTACACTCTCGTAAATGAGATATAACATCAGCATAAAAGTTTTCCGACCAGAAAACCAACTTACATCATCGTAAAGTTTCCTCACCTGCCAACTTTTACAATCTGAATGCTTCTTAGAGAGGGCAGGGATAAAACCTATGTTAAATTTTTAATTGTTTTTCCCCAAAGGAAATTAGTCGCCCGTTTTGATTTTTTTTTTACTGTTCTGTCACAGAAGTTTTATTAAAAAGGGGAGGCTGTTGATTTCTAGGCCTACTCCCTTGACTTCTTTCCTCATGTTAGAGACTCGAATCCTTAATTTTTTTTTTTTAGCCTATTTTTAACCGAAACCCATCACTTTTACCAATAACAACAAACACTCCTACATTTTCTCACTTCATATCCAGTATACGACCTTTTATCACCCTTTTTTCAGTGTGTTATGAACTGCGTTTGCAGTTCTCCTCCCCATCATATCCCCAAACGAAGCAAGCAAACTAGAGCAAGAGCTTGAAGTCGAGATGACAGAAGACCGAAGGATGAATAGGACCCCTAAGACGAAAAATATCAGGAGATCAGGAGACCCACTGCGCACGAATCAAGGCGTTCTTCTTCTTCGCATGATTCTTTCAAGCCTGGCTTTGGCCGTGGGATGAATAGGGGAAATCGACCTCATACGGAGGCACAGTCAAGGAAGGGATTAGCGTTTCTCCTTTTATTTCTTGTAGTCATATTTCCAGGGAAAGGTTTCTAACACGAATACACACACACATATATACACATATGTTGAAATGTATTTGTTTTTATGTAGATAGGTACATAATAGATATACTCAGACACACACACATACAAACACTACAAACACACACACATACAAACACTACAAACACACACACACACACACAAACAAACACTAAACACACACACACACACACACACACATACGCACACACACACACACAAACAAACACTAAACACACACATACACACAAACAAACACTAAACACACACACACACACACAAACAAACACTAAACACACACACAAACACGCGCACGTACTTCAACAAACACTTATCTCTCGCTACATAAATAGATACATAAACTTACACAAACGCGAACACACACAGAATCGACCCTACACACGCACATCCTTCGCTTGTTACTAACATCCCCTGAATAAGCAACGACCTCCACCTCGTAGTGCAACACGCGAAAATCAAACCTTGCCAAAGCGTAATGCATTTCTCCCGTCAGAGCCAAAGGAGGAAACATTTTCCATTCATGAGGGATGGAAATTCTGGCCACTCACTTAATTTCTGGATTTTGAGCTGTTACGTAACGAAGACAAACGCAATAATTAGGGAATGTTGTGATCTTTTTTTATCTTCCATATTCGGATGATTTTAAATCAAAGGGAGAAACAAACAAACAAACAATGAAAATAGGAATCCTCGTGTCTCATGTTCTAGCCTTGTATTTCACAACTTACTCCATCTTTTGAGGAGGTCGTTGCTATTGTTCTATTTCATTTTCCTACCCTGTTTCTCTCTCTCTTCGCCATAGTTCAGAAAGAAAAAGACGTGTGTAAAGAACAGAATTCCCACGTGGCTTTTAAAAAATGAGGGCATATGTCTTCATTCCTTCCCTTTCCCTTTTCTGTGACTCTCATGAAAATTTCTTGTCTTTTTTTCC
>BOPN01010058.1:0-2500 GCA_017312705.2 Penaeus japonicus
TTTTGGTTTCATTTTTCATGACTGTACAAGTTCTGAAAGTCCTTATAGGAACACATACGAAGGGAGGAAGAGGGAGAGAGTGTGGAGGGAGGGAGGGAGAGAGAGTGTGGAGGGAGGGAGGAAGGGAGGAAGGGAGGAAGAGAGAGAGTATGGAGGAAGGCAGGAAGGGATGGAGGGAGAGAGAGAGAGAGAGTGTGTGTGGAGGGAGGGAGAGGGAGAGAGAGAGTGTGAAAGGAGGGAGGGAAAAGTTCTGGCGTAGTTTCCCGTTGCTTTCTCCAGCAGCAGTAGTCGTCACAAGACTGGTGACCCTGGCCAGTGTCTCTAACTGGAGAGATCCTTCGCCCAGCGTCTATGGAGGAGAAGCCATGAACTGAAACCATCTGTTTGTCTTCCCTCCATCCACCACCTGTCATACCGTGACCCTGGCAGAGAGGCTTAGAGGTTACTATGCCTTGCCCAAGGGCATACCTCAAAAGTGGTCCACCCACACCAATGCCACATCATTTCTCAATCAGGGCATCATCTCACACTCGATCGAAGGCCCCCTCGATACCCAGAGCTATCACAGCTGTCAGTTAAGGTCAAGGGTAGTGCTCCAGGCAGAAGACGGGAGCAGATGGGAAATCAGCAGCTGAGTGGCTCCACCTGAATGCAAACTGTCGGGAGCACATCAGTGAGTGTTTGGTGAGATGTCCTCTCTATCTCTCTCTCTGTCTCTCTTTCTCAAATTTCTCTCTCTCTTTCTCCCTTTCTTCTCCCTCTATCTCCCTTTCTCCTCCCTCTCTCTCCCTCTATCTCCCTTTCTCCTCCCTCTCTCTCTCTCTCTCTCCCTTTCCCCCCTCTCCCTCCCTTTCTCCCTCTCTCGCTCTTCTCTCTCTCTCTCTCTTCCTTTCTCTGCCTCAATCTCTCTCTCTTCCCTGGTACACTCTCAGTCTCCCTCTTTCTCTCTCTCTCACTCTCTCTCTTCCCAGGTACACTCTCAGTTTCTCTTACTCTCTCTCTCTCTCTCACTCTCTCTCTTCCCTGGTACACTCTCAGTCTCTCTCTCTCTCTCTCTCACTCTCTCTCTTCCCAGGTACACTCTCAGTCTCTCTCTCTCTCTCTCTCTCTCTCTTCCCTGGTACACTCTCAGTCTCTCTCTCTCTCTCTCTTCTCCCTCTTCTCTCTCTCTCTCTCTCTTCTCTCTCTTCTCCCTCTCTCTCTCTCCTCTCTCTCTTCTCCCTCTTCTGTCTCAATCTCTCTCTCTCTTTCTCTCTTCTCTCTCTTCTCTCTCTTCTCTCTCTCTCTTCTCCCTCTTCTCTCTCTTTCTCTCTCTCTCTTCTCCCTCTTCTCTCTCTCTCTCTCTCTTCTCCCTCTTCTGTCCTGTTAGGCGTGACCCAATTATTTTCTCAAGAACTTTACAGACAGCAGAGAGTAGTGTCACAAGACGATAATTTTTGGTTTTTTCTTTACTTCCTTTCTTTTTTTCTTTACTTTCTTATACTGATTTTTACTTTACTTTCTTATATTTTTACTTTACTTTCTTGTATTTTTACTTTAATTTCTTATATTTTTACATTAATTTCTTATATTTTTACTTTACTTTCTTTACTTTCTTATATTTTTATTTTACTTTCTTTACTTTCTGGTCTTATTTCGTCTAGACTTAATCGTCGTATTTCGTTATTTCTTCTTTTGTCTGATTGAGGTCTTTCAGAATTCTTTCGATTTCTGTCTTTGTTGGCACCATCGGGGACATTTCCGGTGCAAGGTGCGGTGCCAATATCTCTATTTTTTGCTGAGTAGTGAGTGCCATAGTGCCATTACTTGTTTTTGTTTGATAATAGTCCACCATTGTTTACCACCTATTTGGGTAGACTTTAGCTTATTTTTGGTCTTTTTCTCACCTTATTTTTGGTGTCTTTTCTCCTTATTTTTGGTGTGTTTTCACCTTATTTTTGGTGTGTTTTCACCTTATTTTTGGGTGTTTTCACCTTATTTTTTGGTGTCTTTTCACCTTATTTTTTGGTGTCTTTTCACCTTATTTTTTGTGTCTTTTCACCTTATTTTTGTGTCTTTTCACCTTATTTTTTGGTGTCTTTTCACCTTATTTTTTGTCTTTTCACCTTATTTTTGGTGTGTTTTCACCTTATTTTTGGTGTGTTTTCACCTTATTTTCGGTGTCTTTTCTCCTTTTTTTTTTGTCTTTTCACCTTATTTTTGGTGTCTTTTCATCTTATTTTTGTTGTCTTTTCACCTTTTCACAGTAGGGTTACGTTTGGAATTGAGCCAAGCCTTGTACTTGTCACCGGATGCCATGTGGCACCTGGGCACGAACCATGGCTGATCAGAGGGACAGGAAATAAGGTCAAGATGCGGTATGCACTGTCTTTGGATGTCAAGTAAGGTCACTGTGGGGGTATTCCCTTTTTGATTGACATCAACTCTGAGAATTAATCTTTCTGTTTCTCTCTGCCTTCCCTTTCTCGTTCTCTTTTTTTTTCTTCTTCTTTCTTTCTCT
>BOPN01010058.1:17500-20000 GCA_017312705.2 Penaeus japonicus
TTTCTCTGTATTTCCTTCTGTTTTTGTTTGTCTCTCTCGTTCTCTTTTCCTTCTCTTTCTCTCTCTTTTTCTCTCTTTTCTCTCATAGAAAATTGAGTCTAGTGGTTAATATAGCATAGAAAACGGAGACTAATATTCAATGTGGTATAGAAAACGGATACTAGTGGTTAATATGGCATAAAAACCCAAGATAAATTGTTAATTAAATTGTTGATTTATTGATTAAATTATCAATTATTTATCAATTTGATTAATTATCAATTGAATTATTAAATGTTATGGTTATAGTTAAACTAACATAGAAAACGGGATCACATAGAAAACGGATTACTACCGATCGCCTTATAGAAAACGGGAACCAATGGAGAAAACGGGAAGACAATAATTTCACAGAAAACGAGAAAAGATAAGAATCACACAGAAAACGGGAATTCTAACCCTCATTTCACAGAAAACGAGAAAAGATAAGAATCACACAGAAAACGGGAATTCTAACCCTCATTTCACAGAAAACGGGAAAAGTGTGAAGAACATGATAGAGATGACAGGGATGATGAATATAACAATAGTGATGATGAATGATGATGAAAAAGGTTGATGACTTGAAAAAAGATGATATTATTAACTATATTATAATACATATTGAAATCTATTAAATTGTGTATGTATATTGACTAAGAAATTCATAGCTGTACATACATACATATACATACATACATTTATATACATACACATGCATACGTACAGACATACATACATATATATGTGTATATATATACATATTTGAATATCTATAAACATATCTATAAACACATATATATGATATATATATATATTTATATATATATACATATATATACATATATATATATATATACATATATATATATATATACATATATATATATATATATTGTTACATTATTTTGACCAAATCTTGTGTTTTCTTTCAATTCCTCAGTTCTTTCTCCTCTTTCTACTTTCTAACCTGTAATTTACTCGAGTTCTCTCTTTCTTTCTCTTTCTTATTCACTTCTTTATCATATTTAAGTCATTTTACTTAGCACTCACTTCCTCTCTTCCACTTATTGCTTTACAAGTTTTATGTCGTGTTTCAGTTTCAGTTATCGCTGTTTTTAACACCATTCTCTGTCTCCTTCCTTTCTTTCTATTTTTCTTTTTAGGGAATAGTAAGAGAGAAAGAGATAGAGATAGATAGAGATAAATAGAATGACTGAGAGAGAGAGAGAGAGATAAAGAGATAGATCTATATTTCTTATTTCCTTCTCTCTGTTTCTTTTTCTAATTCAGTCTCTTGCTCTCTTCCAACTTCCTCTCTTTCTCTCTCTCTGTCTCTCTGACTGTCTGTGTATGTGTGTGTCTCGTTCTCTCACTCACTCTCTCTATTTATGTCTTTCTTTCTTTCTCTCTTTCTTTCTTCCTTCATTTTCTTAATACATGGGTCTGTCTTCAACTTATTCTCACTTTTGCTCTCTGTCTCTGTCTCGTTTATCACATTCTCTCTATCTCCTCCTTCCTTCTGCTGCCTATTCATCTCTCTCTCTCTCACTTATACATATTTCTCTCTCTCTTTCTCTCTTTTCCTTTCCTCTTTCTATCTTTTTAAAACCGTCTATCTCCGCGAACCCGTTTTCTTTGCAGGCAAGGAGGGGGAGACATCAAGGGTAACTACTCTAGAATTCCTTCTGGTCAAGAGCTGGAGTTTGGACGCGTCCAGCCTGGGCATGATGACGCAGAGGAACGTCGATCCAGTCGAGGCGTTCCGCGGCTGGATCGTAACGGGGGGGAAGGGGTGTCCCAGCTCCACGAAAGCCCGGAGTCTCCTCTCCACCTCCGGGTACTGGTGTCGCAGGCTGATTCCCCTTTCCCCGAGGCGTTGCAGGATGTTGTGGTAGGTGGCGAGGCGCGTGGCGGGGGTCTCCTCGCCGGACAATGGTGGCAGCGTGGGATCCCTGTTGGCCTCTCGTAAGGGGGTTAGGATCAGGGTCTCAGGCTCGCCCTCGAGGTCGCGCGAGATGAAGTTCTGTTGGTAGGCGAGAGGAGGGAGGATCGGAGGCACGTTGGAGGAGGAGGAGGAGGAGGAAGAGGAGGTTGTGGGGCACGAAAGGAACCTTTGAGGGTAGGCGATTACTCCTTTACTTCCTCCTCCTCCTCCTCCACCTCTTCTCCCTCCTCCACCTCCTCCCCCCGCATCCTCAGGAGCTAGTTTTAACTTGACACACCTCGACACTCTCGAGAGAATTGTTCCTCCTCCACCTATCCCCTGTCCCATCCTCCCTCCCCCTCCTCCTCCTCCTCTTCCTCCATCTCCTCCTCCTTCCACTACACAAATACTCACATACAGTACGAAAGTCTCCCTCGTGTTGTAGAGTTTACACAACTGGCAGATTTTCCTGTACACTCCCTCGCCAGTCTCCTGCGGAAGGAGGTCCTGACTCGTCACGTAGTGGAGCTGCGGGAAGGCACTGTGCGCCCTCTC
>BOPN01010059.1:10000-12500 GCA_017312705.2 Penaeus japonicus
ATAGATAGACAGGTAGATAGATAGAGAGATCAATTGCCTGACTGACAGATATATAGATACAGATAGATAAATAAATACACAAATAGACAGAAAGACAGAGATATTGCATCCTACAGTATATAGAAACTTAGATAAACACAGAGATAAAAATAGACACAGATATAAATAGAGATACAGATAAAGACAGACAGACACAAAGGAGAAAAAGAAAAAGCATGCAATGACTAAAGCAATGGCTGACGTCCATTAGTCAATGACTGCTTTATATCATTGCACGTCACATTTCTTATTGCAACGCCAGATCATCACAAAGTCGTGCAACATCAGCAGCATCAAAACAAAACAAAAGAAGATGAGATAAAAAAAAAAAAAAAAATGGAGACGAAACACCATTGCCTGTCAATTGCAATGGCGCGTGCAACAGCTGACTCTTATCCTGTTTGCTGAGACAGTGAATCAGCAGAATTGTTTGTGGGGGGAGGGGGAGGGGGGGAGGAGAGGGGGGAGAGGGGGGATGGGAAGGAAGGAAGGGGAGGGGGGTTTTGAAGAGAGGGGTGATAGGGGAAAAGAGGAGAGGGAAGGGGGAGGAGGATAGGAAGGAAGGGGAGGGGAGGGAGAGTGGGGGAGGGGAAGGGGAGTGGGGAGGGGGAGTGTTTGAAGGGGAGAAGGGGCTAAGGTGAGAGGATGAAGGGACGGGGGGAATGGGAAGGGGAGGGGATAAGAGAAGGAAAAGGGGGAAAGGGGGAGGGGAAAGGGGAAGAGAGGGAAAGAAGGTGAAAAGGAAATAAGAGAGATGGAGAGGGAAAGGGTAGGGGAAGAAGGAAAGAGAGGAAATGGGGGAATGGGAAGGAGAGTTAGGGGGGGAGAAAAAAAGTGGGGACCGAGAAAAGGTCAAGATCATCATCATCATCATCATCATCATCATCATCATCATCATCATCATCATCATCATTATCATTATCATCATAATAATATGATAATATGTAATAGATAAACAAATAGATAAATTGATATAATGATATATATAAACAATATAAGGATAATAATGATAATGATGATATTGATAATGATATTGATAATGAAATTGATAATATTGATAATACTGATAACAAAATTGATAAAGTTGATACTACAGTACTGATATGAATATTACTACTACCGATAATGATTATGATAATGATGATGACAACAATTATAGATATTTAAGAGATAGATAGATAGATAGAGAGAGAGAGAGAGAGAGAGAGAGAGAGAGAGAGAGAGAGAGAGAGAGAGAGAGAGAGAGAGAGAGAGAGAGAGAGAGAGAGAGAGAGAGAGAGAGAGAGAGAGAGAGAGAGAGAGAGAGAGAGAAGAAAGCGAGAGAGAGAAAAGAGAGCGAGAGAAAGAAGAAAGCGAGAGAGAGAGAGTGCCAGAGAGAGAGAAAGAGTGAGTGACAGAGAGAGAGAGAGAGAGAGAGAGAGAGAGAGAGAGAGAGAGAGAGAGAGAGAGAGAGAGAGAGAGAGAGAGAGAGAGAGAGAGAGAGAGAGAGAGAGAGAGAGAGAGAGAGAGAAGAAAGCGAGAGAGAGAAAAGAGAGCGAGAGAAAGAAGAAAGCGAGAGAGAGAGAGTGCCAGAGAGAGAGAAAGAGTGAGTGACAGAGAGAGAGAGAGAGAGTGAGAGAGAGAGAGAATGAAAAAAAGGGAAAAATAGATAGCTAAATAGATAGATAGAGAGAGGGGGTGAGAGAAAGAGAGGTAGAGAAAGACAGACAAAAAGAGAAAGAGAGGAGGGGAGAGAAAGAGTGAGTGCCAGAGAGAGAGAGAGAGAGAAAGAGAGAGAGAGAGAGAGAGATAGAAAGAGTGAGTGACAGATACAGATAGACAGATAGACAGACAGACAAACAGACAGATAGATAGAGAGACAGAGTATCAGCAAAAAACAACAACAACAACAACAAGAGAAAGGCTGATCACGCAGCCATCACTTCGCGCAAAGACAAACAAATGCAGATTGACTCACTTAACTTATCCGAAACCGTGTAATATGGATTCGATCTTAAGCTCGATTTAATTATAGATAGAGCACGTATGCGTCGATAGCTAGGGGGGTAGGGGGTATGGGGAGGGTGGAGGGGGGAGGGGGGGGTGAAGGAGGTAGGGTAGAGGTATGGGAGGTTGAGGGAAGTGGAGGTGGATAGGGGGGGAAGGGGGAGGAAGGGGGGAAGGGTGGAAGGGTAGTGGTGGAAGGGGGAGGAGGGTGGAGGTGGATGGAAAAAGGGTGGAGGGGGGAAAGGGTGGAGGTGGAAGGGGGGGAAGGGTTGGGGTGGAGGGGGGAAGGGTGGAGGTAAAGGGGGGGAAGGGTGGAGGTGGAAGGGGGAAGGGTGGAGGTGGAAGAGGGAAGGGGGGAGGTGGATGGGAAAAGGGGGGGAGGGAAAGGGTGGAGGCGGAAGGGGGGTGGTGGTGGGTAGGGTGGAGGTTGAGATGAAGGGGGTGAGGTAGAGATGGAAGTCGGATAAAATGTGAG
>BOPN01010059.1:17500-20000 GCA_017312705.2 Penaeus japonicus
AGAAAGAGAGGAGACAAGAAAGTAATGATAATAAGTAATACTTGGAAACAAGAAAACAAAACAAATGAAAGAAAACAAAAGAAAACAAGAATATGAAAGAAAGAAAAATAAGAAAAAAAGAGGAAGAGAAAGAAGGATGAAAGAAGAACAAGGAAATGAGAAGAGGAAGAATAAGAAGAAGAAGATGAAGAAAAAAAAGAAGAGAAAAAAAAGAAGAAGGGAAAGAAATAAAAAGAAGAAAATAAAGAAGAAAAGGAAGAAAAGGAAGAGGAAAGAAAGATATGGAAGAGAAAGTAAGAAAAGGTGGAAGAAGAAAAGAAGAAGTAGAGGAAGAGGAAGAAGAAACAACAACAGCAACAACAAAAAAACGAAAATATGAAAAATGAAATAAAAATAAACAAAAAATAAAAAGGAAAAAATTCATTAAAAAAATGAGAACTATAAAAAAAAGTTTATTAAGCAAAAAGAGAGAGAAAAAAAAAAGGAAAAGCGTAAATGAAAATAAATAACATGGAATAAAAAAATCATACGTAAATAGAAAGATGAGCAAAAATAAATCCAAATGAAATGGAAAAATGTAAATGGAAAAGATAGATGAATAAATGGATAAATAAACATAATAATTACATCAGAAAATGAACGATTTTTTTCTGTTATATAGAAGGAGGGAGGAAGGGGGTGGGGGGGGGAGGGAGAGGGAGGGAGGGAGGGGAGAAGGAGATAGGGAGAGAGGGAGGGAGGGAGGGAGGGGAGAAGGAGAAGGATGAGGGGGAGGGGGATGGGGATGGGGTTAGGGTCATTACGCAAGTGTTCAGCAACACCGTGTCTCACTCCCCCCTCCCTGCCCCCCCCCCTTCTACCCCAACCAATCCTTCTACGTCTTTGCCTTCTCCTACCCTCCCCCCTTCCCCTCCTCCTTCAATGTCCCTTCCCCCTCCTACCCCCCCTTCCCCTCCTCTTTCAATGTCTCCCCCCCTCCTACTACTCCCACTTCCCCTCCTCCTTCAATGTCTCTCCCCACTCTCCTACCCTCCCCCCTTCCCCTCCTCCTTCAATGTCTCTCCCCCCTCCTACCCCCCCCTTCCCCTCCTCCTTCAATGTCTCTCCCCCCTCCTACCCTCCCCCCTTCCCCTCCTCCTTCAATGTCCTTGTGTGTGCCTGCAATTATCATGTTCTGCCCTTCCTGTTCTTCGCTTTTATTCGGATCTTCCTTTCCTCTCACAGCCCTATTAACTCCCCGCTCTTATCCACCACTCTTCTTCTACTTCCTCCTCCTCCTCCTCCTCCTCCTCCTACCCCCACCTTTCCCCTCCTTCTTCAATGTCTCTCCCCCACCCCCTCCTACACCCCCCCCCTTCCCCTCCTCCTTCAATGTCTCTCCCCCACTCTCCTATCCCCTCCTCCTTCAGTGTCTCCCCACTCTCCTACCCTCCCCCCTTCCCCTCCTCCTTCAATGTTTCTCCCCACCCTCCTACCCCCCTCCTACCCCCCACCTTTCCCCTCCTTCTTCAATGTCTCTCCCCCCTCCATCTGCCCCCTCCCCTCCTCCTTCAATGTTTTCCTCCAGCCCCTCCCCTCCTTCTCCCCCTCCCCCTCCTTCTCCCCCCTCCCCCTCCCCCTCCGTCTCACGCACACGTACTCTGACGATAATTAGTCAATATAATTAACATTAAAGACTTATAAAGGAAGTGATTAGAGGTATAATGAAAAAGTAAATAAAAATGATGAAGCTTTTTGACCGTGTTTTTCTTTTTTATTTCTATTTTTTGTTCAATAATTATCGCGAGGAAAATAGATGTTGACATTTGCAATAGGGAATTGAGGTAGGCAGGCGAACAGAGAGAGAGAGGGAGAGAGAGAGAGAGAGAGAGAGAGAGAGAGAGAGAGAGAGAGAGAGAGAGAGAGAGAGAGAGAGAGAGAGAGAGAGTCTGATAGATAGACAGACAGACAGAGAGAGAGAGAGAGAGAGAGAGAAAGAGAATGATTCAGCAAATCTCTCTCCCATATTTGCATATTTTCTCTCCTTCCCAGCCTCTTCCGGTGAACGCTAGCATCATCCCATAAAGCCTATATAACCATACCAACACTGAGGATTTTCGACCAAAGTGAAGTCAAACAGTTATTCATATACGATTTTCAGTCATTTCTATCGGTTTACTTACAATTCATTAAGTAAATGATGAATAAAAAATGTAAATGAATTTACAAAAAAAAGGAGTACAAGAAGAGAAAACTAGATCGTAAAAATATAAAATATTGATAATTATAGGGACGCGTGCTGTCATAAAATCTACTGTAATACTGATAATTTATCAGTTATAAAATCTTTTCCCTAAACTACAATAACCTTCGGTAACAATTAAAAAGAAATAAAACATACATATAATCTAATTAAGCTACCCCTTTCCCCCCACGCCCCTACCCCTACCTTCTCTCTCTCTCTCTCTCTCTTTCTCCTATACTCCTGCCTCTCTCTCTCTCTCTCTCTCTCTCTCTCTCT
>BOPN01010060.1:0-5000 GCA_017312705.2 Penaeus japonicus
CTCCTATAGCGTCTTACTCGAACCTTCCGTGAATACTTGCGAAAATTTGCTAATTAAATTTTCGAACAACGCGGCGTGGTTGGCATTCCTGACGGGCGCTGTTCCGGGCGGCACTGTTGCATCTCGAAGGGTTGGTATTTGGGCCATCGGACGTATTTGTCAAGTGTCTCTGTCTTCTTCTTTTTATCTTTTTTTTTTTTTTTGTCATTTTCTTTTTCGTAGTATTATTCTTTTTTCTTTTTTTCTTTTTTCCTTCTTCATTTTTTTTTCTTACTTCATTTTTGTCATCTTCTTTTTCATAGTATTTTCCTTTTTTCTTCTTTTTTTTTCTTTTTTTTTTAAATTTCTTTCCTTTTCTTTTTCTTATTCTTTTTACCACCCTTTTTTTAACACCTTTGCCAAAATATTCATAAATAAACACTTGTTGTGAAAATAGCTATTCATTAGATTAGGAATATTAATTATATCAATCATACTAATATTCTCACAAAAACCGCTTATCCTTATCATACTTTAATAATTAGCTCTCATGACAATATTAATTACATTAATTATGATAAGATCACGAAGGTGTTAACGCTACGGCAAATATCGTGATTTTAGTTAATCGGCTCAAGTTATGACATAACTATTAAAAGGATTAAAATATGCTAATAGATTACGCATTTTAAGGTAAAGTTAGGTAAGTTTTGTAAGTAGTTAGGCAAGTAGGTAGGTACGAAAATATGTAAATAGTTGATTGATCTTCTGCGTAAATATGTCGTAGTCCTAAAATTTACGGCACATTTGCAACACTGCAAGCACTGTACCATAAATATACGTCTTTCTTTATGATAAAAAGGCGTCGTTTTTTTATGACCTGATGTGCTGGCGTCGGTAAATGGGCGCCTCTTATTGGTCAATTCGTATGTTATTCAAACCTGCGCAAGGAACATTTTTTTTTTTTTTTTTTTTTTTTTTTTTTTTTTTTTTTGCCGGGAGGGTAAAAGTATAACATTGATGGCTTGTTAATTAGTGTGGTTATTGTGGGTGTGATAAAACAACCCTCACTTTACTGCGCATGCGCGAATATATCCCTCATATACCGATATCCCTGTTAACGCGTATAATTTCAATAGATACACTTGATATTGCAATTGAAAACCTAGTTTTGCAATAGTAGTATGAATAATATCATTCGCATATTGCTTTAACTGTATACTTTAACTGTTTACTCTTAAAGCATGCCATTTTCGTTCGTAAATAAATAATCGGTTGCTGTATTGATTTTTTCATCATAGGGATGATCTATGTAAAGTCATTAGATGTGAACAGCGTGACAATAGATTATAAGTGACACTTTGTGTAAACTGAAATTAAACGGGAATTGCATGTAAAAAAATGCTCTTGAAATAGGCACTGTACTTCGGGTGACTGTACTTTTGTTCAGCACTGCATACCAGGCTTTTTTATCTATTTTTTTTTTCGTGCACAACCCGGGATCTTAGCGTAAAGTGGTGTCCTTTTTTTCGATACAGGGACGGTAAAAAAAATAAAAATAAAAAATATATATACCACGAGCCAGCTGACGTAAACCTTCTGACACGGGTCAATTTTTTTTTTTTTTTTACAATTATATTAGGAGTGATATAATTACTGACAGGTGATGGGAATTATCATTACAATTCCTAGTTAAAACGCCAAACATAAATAGCACCACTCTCTTGGCACCAGCAAGAAAAAAAACGACTTGAATGGCGGTCCTTTCTAAGCACTATCTTCAGAAAACGAAGGCACACAGCATCCTGTTCTTATGTACCGACGGTGTAAGGTCTGTAGGTAGAATGCGAGGGGGAAGGTGACCCAGTGGCTGTGATGTGACCCTGTGCCAGTATGGTCGGTTTGTGCTGTGGCACACGCGCCCGTAAGCGCTGATCTTTTTCCTATTCTCCGTGTTTTTTTTTCTTTCTTTCTTTCTTTCTTTCTTTCTTTCTTTCTTTTTTTTTTTTTTTTTTTGAGATGGTTATATCTTTAGTATCTATTTACGAAAGTTAACAATGCGAAAATATAAAGATGCTGAATGTGCTCCTATGAAATTGTAATACATCTGCCAGACTGGGTGCAGACACCGTAATTAGCAGATATTTCAGTTGATTATAATACTGAAAACGGATTGTCTTCAGATGACCTTGTGATATGGGAAAACATAAAAACTAACCAACGCAAAAAGAGCTTTAGTGAAAGAAAGAAATAGCAAAAATAGCTTTAGTGAAAGAAAGAAATAGCAAAAATAGCTTTAGTGAAAGAAAGAAATAGCAAAAAGAGCTTTAGTGAAAGAAAGAAATAGCAAAAAGAGCTTTAGTGAAAGAAAGAAATAGCAAAAAGAGCTTTAGTGAAAGAAAGAAATAGCAAAATAGCTTTAGTGAAAGAAAGAAATAGCAAAAAGAGCTTTAGTGGAAGAAAGAAATAGCAAAAAGAGCTTTAGTGAAAGAAAGAAATAGCAAAAAGAGCTTTAGTGAAAGAAAGAAATAGCAAAAAGAGCTTTAGTGAAAGAAAGAAATAGCAAAAAGAGCTTTAGTGAAAGAAAGAAATAGCAAAAAGAGCTTTAGTGAAAGAAAGAAATAGCAAAAAGAGCTTTAGTGAAAGAAAGAAATAGCAAAAAGAGCTTTAGTGAAAGAAAGAAATAGCAAAAAGAGCTTTAGTGAAAGAAAGAAATAGCAAAAAGAGCTTTAGTGAAAGAAAGAAATAGCAAAAAGAGCTTTAGTGAAAGAAAGAAATAGCAAAAAGAGCTTTAGTGAAAGAAAGAAATAGCAAAAAGAGCTTTAGTGAAAGAAAGAAATAGCAAAAAGAGCTTTAGTGAAAGAAAGAAATAGCAAAAAGAGCTTTAGTGAAAGAAAGAAATAGCAAAAAGAGCTTTAGTGAAAGAAAGAAATAGCAAAAAGAGCTTTAGTGAAAGAAAGAAATAGCAAAAAGAGCTTTAGTGAAAGAAAGAAATAGCAAAAAGAGCTTTAGTGAAAGAAAGAAATAGCAAAAAGAGCTTTAGTGAAAGAAAGAAATAGCAAAAAGAGCTTTAGTGAAAGAAAGAAATAGCAAAAAGAGCTTTAGTGAAAGAAAGAAATAGCAAAAAGAGCTTTAGTGAAAGAAAGAAATAGCAAAAAGAGCTTTAGTGAAAGAAAGAAATAGCAAAAAGAGCTTTAGTGAAAGAAAGAAATAGCAAAAAGAGCTTTAGTGAAAGAAAGAAATAGCAAAAAGAGCTTTAGTGAAAGAAAGAAATAGCAAAAAGAGCTTTAGTGAAAGAAAGAAATAGCAAAAAGAGCTTTAGTGAAAGAAAGAAATAGCAAAAAGAGCTTTAGTGAAAGAAAGAAATAGCAAAAAGAGCTTTAGTGAAAGAAAGAAATAGCAAAAAGAGCTTTAGTGAAAGAAAGAAATAGCAAAAAGAGCTTTAGTGAAAGAAAGAAATAGCAAAAAGAGCTTTAGTGAAAGAAAGAAATAGCAAAAATACAAACATACAAACACACACACACACACACACACATACACACACACACACACACATACACACACATACACACACATTGGCATTTCTTGAGCAGTGTGATATGTTACCATTAAAATACCTTTTGTCAATGACTCATTTGTAAATATCACAAGAATTAGTTTTATTCTTGTGATGAGGATGGTATTCATTCCAGCCAATTTATCACGTGAATGGAAACGGTCGCGGTCAACAAGACCTCTCTGTTCAAAAAATAGATAAGAAATGAAAAAAATATACAAAGAGAGAACAGTTGGAAAAGAACATCAATATGAAACAAAACGAAGAGTAACAACTTGAAGAATAATGGAGTGTATTAGATTTGATATTCTTTCCTATACATTAATCGTGGGTGTTTATTTAAAGGTAAATAAGTAATGTCATTTATTATGAGCTGATGTAATATATCATTTAATTCACATATCGCACTGTCAATGGGATAACTAGAAGATTCTAGTTATAACAAAAATAAAATTATAACAACTAAAAACTAACTAAAAAGTTCTAACTAAAAAGTTCTAGAAGATAACTAGAAGATTCGTATTTCATTACATAAGGCGATATATTCCATACCATTAGGCGAGGCATCATGGTATTTGCTAATTTTTTTTTTTTTTTTTTTTTTTTGTTATTCATTGATCATCAAAATGCACATAATTTAGTCTTGTTTTTCTAATCTATCGACTCAATAGCATATGTTTTTTTGTTGTTTTTTTTAAATAAAGTTGTGTCATACCGGTAGTTAATTATAATATATGTTCAAGCTTTTAATTTGGTAATCTTTATGAATTTGTAGACTTTTATTTTTATTTTTATTGTTATTATTATTATTATTTTTTTTTTGTGATTGATATTTTGATAATTATGTCGTTTTTCCCCCTTTGGCAACGTAATTGCAATTGATATTTTGATAATTTACTGCGTGAAGAATGGATGGGTAGTGTTCAATATAACATTTATCAGATCATAGAACGCTCTTGTAACGACCACTAGAAGTTCATTTGAATTCGTTCACATTACCGCATTTGTGCTGTGGTTATAAAGCAGCCTTATTTTAACAATGTTTCGTGTTACTTTGTATAATGCACAACTGATTTGCATATTACAAACTATTAGGATATCTTTTATTTGTATTTATTCAACTGGATTTTTTTTTTTTTTTTTTTTTTTTTTTTTTTTTTTTTTTTTTTTTTTTCATAAATGGTAGATGGAAAAATTATTCAAAGCCTGTTTGTTTTTCTTTTATGTGTGTTGGTTCAATATATATATTTTTTTTTTTTTGTGTGTGTGTGTGTGTATGTGTGTGTGTGTGTGTTTTTATTACTTAACATTTGTGTAAGTTCACATGCGTGGGATATGCATTAATGAACATTTACGGATTCATTGAATATCTTTATCAAATATGCTAATGAATTGATAGCTTCAATATCTATCAAAAATAACCAAAGATACCAGAGTTCGGCCAATCACAAGCCAGTAATGTGTG
>BOPN01010060.1:12500-17500 GCA_017312705.2 Penaeus japonicus
GTCATTACAGGTCGTGGGGGTTATTACAGGTCAGGGATGTTATTACAGGTTAGGGTCGTTGTTACAGGTCGAGCTCGTTCATACAGGTCGGGGTCGTTATTACAGGTCGTGGGGGTTATTAAAGGTCGGGATCGTCTATATATTTCGAGGTCGTAGTCGTTCTTACAGGTCGGAGTCGTCGAGGCATTTGTTAATTCAATATGAATGGGTTTGTTCTGTCGAGAATGTTGCAGAATAACTCATCAATGCCATTAAGATATTTATCATAACTGTATTGACAGAATCAAGAGCAATGCTAATACTATCATCATATTGCATATTTCAACATTTATTAGCATCATTATCTTTTTTTTTTCAGTATAATCTTTATCGCTAATATCAATAGTATTCTTGTTGTCCAAAAACTCATTAGCATTGCCTACAGCAATGCCATTGTAGTCATTATTTATATTCTAACATTTAATCTTAATATTTGCATCATTATCACTGCTCTCTCCGTTGTATCATTCTTATCATCATCAATATTATCCTTAAAATAATGTTCATGATGGATCAAGAGAAGTGTGGTGAAAGTGATGATGATTTCTCCCTCCTGCAAGAGAAGGTTCCGGAAGGATCGCAAATTCCTCCCCAAAGGACTCTTTCCCTCCGACCCTAAGAGAGAAAAAAGACCAACTATTATTCTGGGAAATGCACCTGAGAGAGAGAGTTTGAACAAGGCGAAAAAGAACAATATTTCGCCTTCTCGCCTTTCCAGACTCCAGTTGCTTTTGTCAGCGAACGCAAGCAAAAACTCAAATAGAAGTGAAATTAACTTCTCGAGGTGTGTGTGTGAGAGCGAGAGAGAGAGAGACGACTCGTGAAAGAGGAAAAAGACCCTTAGCGTAATGTAGCATAAGAGTCTGGGGACAGAGGAGGACAGGGGGAGTCCGCCTGGTGCAGTTTAACACGTGTTTTGGGACTGAATTACACATTGCTATGTGCTGTAAACACACTCGCTGAAAGAACATTTGAAATCGGTAAACAATGAGTCGCTGAGATTCTTTCACGTCATAACCTTCCTTTTTGTTCTAATTTTACGAATTTCTTTTTATTCCAATTTATTCATTTATTTCCCTTTAACTTTATCTGTTCATTTTCCTTTCAGTTCATATATTTATATTCCTTTCATCATATCAATTGCCTTTTGTGCAACTCTACGATACTTTTCTTCCACCTCGAATGGTATCCTGTTGAAAAATCAATACTGCAACGATACTGCCTTTTCAATCAGCCAAACGCCCACCGCAGAGGGAGGAGTCGCCGAGGACCTCCCGTCTGGCGAAGGACGTGTCTCGGACCCTCTTCCGGTGGCCAGGGATGGCGGAGGAAGCACCAAGGACTGCTGACGCAAAACCCTTTCTTCTGCAGACGTCAGCAGTCAGTACCCAGAAGCTAAGTGGACGACGAGGCTTTCAAAGGATGAATGGATGTCGGTCCTTGGCGTCGACCCCGATACTATGGCTTTGGTTGTTTTAGCGAGGGTCTTTGTAGGTGGCGTCAGGAG
Organism: Penaeus japonicus; assembly: GCA_017312705.2. Classification (NCBI taxonomy): domain Eukaryota; kingdom Metazoa; phylum Arthropoda; class Malacostraca; order Decapoda; family Penaeidae; genus Penaeus; species Penaeus japonicus. The sequence continues at coordinate 14,047 of BOPN01010060.1, forward strand.
CAGCGCCGGCGGTCGGGCGCACACGCGCGTGCGAAGATTCAAGTGAAACTCAACTGCGCTTAAGAGAAAGGCTTTGAACCTAACGTTTCGAGGCAAGATGGATTACACATCGCTTGGTTAGGAGTTTTTTTCTGACTCGATGCGTTAGTTCTGTTCTCAGTGGTATCGTGTGTGTGTATGCGTGTATGTGTGTGTGTGTGTGCACGTGCGTTAGTGCGCGCGTACTCAGTCAGAAACCACCTTCCCTGATCTACCCGAGTAAACAAGAAGTGACGAACAAGATCTATCGGTCTAGACTCTCGACTAGACTTCGAGTATACATTTCGAGTAGTATTTCGCCCATGCATCGGTGGGTATTGGACAGGCGTTGCGTAAAACATCGATGGGGATAATGTGAATGAGTAGTGACGAGTAATCGTGTTTATGGTGTGTGTGTCTGTGTGTGGTGTGCGTGTAGCCGTTTTTCCTTAAGATACCCGAGCAAACGAGGAGTGACGAACAAGTTTGCACAAAATTGGAAGAGCTGACTATTTCGAGCACCACAGGGCCAAATAAAAACTTTATTTTAAAATAAACACCAAACGTTAGCCATCAATTTAATTATATTTGTCTATGAACATTAGTGATCATGACACCACCCTCTTAATAAAAAAAAAAAAAGAAAAAAAAAGTCATAATTTCTACTTTGAGGGAAACTAGAAAAAATATCTATATCATATTTTGAGATCTTTAATTTTCACAACAAATTGGTACAAGAAAATGGATTTACAGTCGTAAAATTTATTATCAAACCAAGAGAAGTTACTGTGGCAATTCGAGAAATCGCACTGAAAACCTAAGGAAATCATCAAACTCGCTTCTAATACGGCTCGTCCACAATGCGCGGGCAGGTTCCGCTTCCGATTTTCATATCCAAAGGATGGCATGATGCATAATGTATATTCCGTTAATGTCATGGCAGTATGTCATCAACTACAACCTTCTGTTTTCGGTGTTTATTTTCCCGACAGTAGTATGCATCTGCATAACAATACATGTTGTTTCAGCTCTGGGAAATGTGTACCTGCCCACACAGGAAGACACACACATACATACACACACACACACACACACACACACACACACACACACACACACAGACACACACACCATAAACGCGATTACTCGTCACTACTCATTCACATTATCCCCATCGATATATTACGCAACGCCTGTCCAATACCCAGCGATGCATGGGCGAAATACTACTGGAAATGTATACTCGAAGTCTAGTCGAGAGTCTAGACCGATAGATCTTGTTCGTCACTTCTTGTTTACTCGGGTAGCTCAGGGGAAGGTGGTTTCTGACTGAGTACGCGCGCACTAACGCACGTCCCCCCCCCCCCACACACACAAACAAACACACACACACACACACACACACACATACACACACACGATACCACTGAGAACAGAACTAACAGGACCACTACCACCGACCACAGCATACACATACGAGCTCCACCGACTCAAAAAGGAAGAAGAAACTAGACCGTGACGCATCGAGTCAGAAAAAACTCCTAACCAAGCGATGTGTAATCCATCTTGCCTCGAAACGTTAGGTTCAAAGCCTTTCTCTTAAGCGCAGTTGAGTTTCACTTGAATCTTCGCACGCGCGTGTGCGCCCGACCGCCGGCGCTGCTCCTGACGCCACCTACAAAGACCCTCGCTAAAACAACCAAAGCCATAGTATCGGGGTCGACGCCAAGGACCGACATCCATTCATCCTTTGAAAGCCTCGTCGTCCACTTAGCTTCTGGGTACTGACTGCTGACGTCTGCAGAAGAAAGGGTTTTGCGTCAGCAGTCCTTGGTGCTTCCTCCGCCATCCCTGGCCACCGGAAGAGGGTCCGAGACACGTCCTTCGCCAGACGGGAGGTCCTCGGCGACTCCTCCCTCTGCGGTGGGCGTTTGGCTGATTGAAAAGGCAGTATCGTTGCAGTATTGATTTTTCAACAGGATACCATTCGAGGTGGAAGAAAAGTATCGTAGAGTTGCACAAAAGGCAATTGATATGATGAAAGGAATATAAATATATGAACTGAAAGGAAAATGAACAGATAAAGTTAAAGGGAAATAAATGAATAAATTGGAATAAAAAGAAATTCGTAAAATTAGAACAAAAAGGAAGGTTATGACGTGAAAGAATCTCAGCGACTCATTGTTTACCGATTTCAAATGTTCTTTCAGCGAGTGTGTTTACAGCACATAGCAATGTGTAATTCAGTCCCAAAACACGTGTTAAACTGCACCAGGCGGACTCCCCCTGTCCTCCTCTGTCCCCAGACTCTTATGCTACATTACGCTAAGGGTCTTTTTCCTCTTTCACGAGTCGTCTCTCTCTCTCTCGCTCTCACACACACACCTCGAGAAGTTAATTTCACTTCTATTTGAGTTTTTGCTTGCGTTCGCTGACAAAAGCAACTGGAGTCTGGAAAGGCGAGAAGGCGAAATATTGTTCTTTTTCGCCTTGTTCAAACTCTCTCTCTCAGGTGCATTTCCCAGAATAATAGTTGGTCTTTTTTCTCAGAATCCCAGCCTCCCTTTCTCAGGAAACCCCTCCTTAAACGCTAGGAAGGCCTTGGAAGAGAACGTCCTCCCTCTTTAGTAGTAGTGAAAGTGGTGTGAATTCTTAATCCATCATGAACATTATCTTAGGATAATCTTTATGATGATAAGAATGATACAACGGAGAGAGCAGTGATAATGATGCAAATATTAAGATTAACTGTTAGAATATAAATAATGACTATAATGGCATTGCTGTTGACAATGCTAATGAGTTTTTGGACAACAAGAATACTATTGATATTAGCGATAAAGATTATACCAAAAAAAGTTGATAATGATGCTAATAAATGTTGAAATATGCAATATGATGATAGTATTAGCATTGCTCTTGATGCTGTCAATACAGTTATGATAAATATCTTAATGGCATTGATGAGTTATTTTGCAACATTCTCGACAGAACAAACCCATTCAAATTGAATTAACAAATGCCTCGACGACTCCAACCTGTAAGAACGACTACGACCTCGAAATATATAGACGATCCCGATCTTTAATAACCCCCACGACCTGTAATGACCCAAGATCAGAGAGATTAAGTCCAGTTATTTGAGTTTAATTAAAGTCGTTATTTCTACTGGCTTATCGTTCAGCAATAAGGTAATAAGGAGTGTAATTAATTTACTTTTGTAATTCTGAGATACCAATGCTTGTGTGGGATGTTTTATTTGTCTCGAAACAGTGTCAAAAGTCTCGAACAAGATCTCTTTTGATTGGAGGGAGGTCACCTGAATACTCCTTAGAGCTTATATACCTTAACGTAAGCTACTCGCAAATAGCAACTAAAAGGAAAATAAAGTATTCATAAGAAGAAGAAGAAGAAGGAGAAGAAAGAAGGTATTCAT